>MKEJ01063470.1:0-14343 GCA_001753735.1 Embelia ribes
CTTTATGAATCTTTCATGCATGATAAGAATTGTTTCGTTATCAAGTATACGAAACATATCGTATTGGTGGACTAGTATACTTATTTTAGATTCTTTAACTAGACTAGTCCCCTCGTGCATGGTTTCAAGTCTATCCCAAATTTCCTTAGCCATTTGACAGGAAGAGATTTTGTTGAACTCGTTTTAAGATAAAGCACAAATTAACGAGTTCATGGCTTTTCAATTTTAGGAGTAGAGCTTGCTTTCTGTATCATTCATATCTTCAATTTCAATGGTAGAATCATCTTTTTTTGGAAAAGTATACCCTCTTTTTATTTTTTTCCAATCCTCCATGTTTCTTAAGCATAGAAAAATTTGCATATATTTTTTTCAGTATGCGTAGTTTAAGCCATCAAATAGTGGAAGTTTGGAAATAGAGTTTCCCTCGTGAACAAAAGTGGCTATCATGTTTGCCATGGATTTTTACTCGAAAACGATTAAGTTTTTGTAAAGAGAAACTAGACTCAGATACTACTTGTTGTCCCTTAGGTAAACACAAGAGGGGGGTGAAATGTATTTGAAGATAAATTAAAAACTTTTTAATTAAAAATAACACTATAAAAATTTATACAATAATATTAACTACTATATTAAGAATAAAAGGGATATAAAAAGCAAAACCAATTTTATAGTGGTTCGACCAAAGATCAGTTGATCTTTTATGTTCACTCTCTCAATCGTTGCTTGAAGATCCTTTATCACCAAGATAACTTTACAACCAATCAGTTTCACAAGTGCTAATAACTTTATTTAAGATAACCCCTCAAATCAGAGTATACCCTCACAACTGGATAATGTAAAACCGAATTTGAAATGTATCTTTATACTCACACAATATTGAAGATGAAAATACTCGAGTATAAGATATTACAAGCTAAATATTGATAATAAAATTAAAGAACTTGAGTTTATTGTTGTTGCTTAGAGAGATGAAAGAGCTTGAAGAATAGATGAATTGGATTGTTGAAGAGCCCCTTCATGAATATTGGTCAAGCTTGGTTTATGTTATGGCAGCCATCGTCGAGACACGACAATGAAATTAACAATCTTCATTCTCTGATCATGACCGTGTGCGGTCAGTTCCTTGTCCATACTCGGACATGCGTCCGTAGGCTTTCATCTCTTTGTTCATGTGCAGAGACACCTTGTCTATGTGCGAACACCTTAGTCCGTGTACGGTTCAGATCTGTTTAGTTGTATGCTTGATTTTGATTCCTTCAACAATCAATAAACTTTATAAACAATATTGTGACATTAGTAATATAATCGGGTATTAATTAAATTAATTATTTTAGTTATCATCAAAATATATCGTATTAAAATATAGGGTCAACAGAACTTAATTTCACAAAAAGACATTATAGATTTTTCCTTGCATAAACATTTAGTAAAAATGTGTTACATTTGTAAAAGTACTTAATACCACATTATGATGGACAAAACTGAAAAATAAAAGGGATGACAAAAAGAGAATAATAGGCATGAATTTTAAATAGAAACTGAATTCAAAAATCATAAATCTTATATCAACTTTATTATACTAAAGTAGTTTTAAAATAAATGTGTAATATTAATAGGAAAAATTTTAAACTTAAAAAAAATGAAATCATGATATAAAAAATTAAATCAAGAAATGTTTCAACATGTACTGATTTCTCAATATTTAAAGTAGAACTTAATAAGTCAAAACTAAAAAATAAAGTAAAAATAATAAAATATGATTAATTAACTTAAGAATATTCAAAATAATATGTAGAATAGTAAAATAAATATATTTAAGATATATATTCAAATATGATACTGATGGAGTATTTTAAATTTTGTAAAGTAGCAAATGTATTATGATATTAAAGAACTAAATACGACAAAACTGAAAAATAAGATGCATAATAAAATATTATTAATAAATAAATAAATATGCAAATAATTTATACAACCATAAAATATATTGATTTTAGATAGAAAGTAAAATTCAAATCTCATAAAATCGATAGTACTAGAGTTTTAAGAATTAGTAAAGTATCAAATGTATTATGATAACAAAACTATAGCTATTCAAATTGCAATATAGACAAATCTAAAATATCACAAACTCTTAAAATTCAGATAAATAAAGTTACAGATAGGGAAAAATAATAGTACATTGAGTGCTTATAATAACAATACTGATACATAGTTATTTGAATTGCATGCATATCTTATATACTAAAGCAAATTAAAAATAAATGTACCAGAATGATACTATCAATTTTAAGAATTTAAACTTAAAATTTTTAACAACTTAATACCATATAAAAAAAGAGACAGAGAGAGAAAAGAGAATATATGAGCCAGACTTATATAGAAATGCTAAATTCAAATCTCATAAAATCAATAGTGATAGAATTCTCTATTTTATAATGCACTTAATGTATTATGATCAAAAGAACTAAAGAAATAAAATATAAACCACAATAAAAAAATATTAAAAATTATGAAGTCTTCAAACCCAAGGAAACAAAATTACATATAGGAAAAAGTGAAAGTATACTAAGTGGTTAATACCATGTAAAAAAAAAAAAGTACATTTGGCTATCATAGAAGAAGCTGAATTCAAATCTTAAACTAAAATTTATAACAACTTAATACCATGAAAACAAAACGAGTACATTTGGTAGAATTGTCATAAAAGCAACTTAATTTGAATTAAATCTTGTAAAGCACCACATGTGTTTGGATTAGAATAACTAAAATAAAAAATTCTAAAACACAATAAAAATATTAAATATTATAAACCATTCAAATTCAACGAAACAATATTATAAATAGAAAAAAAGTAAAACTTGATATGTTTAAAACATAAAATATAGATACATAGCAATTCAATTAGCTTCCATATCCAATCCTACTAAAATTATTTTAAAATAAA
Organism: Embelia ribes; assembly: GCA_001753735.1. Classification (NCBI taxonomy): domain Eukaryota; kingdom Viridiplantae; phylum Streptophyta; class Magnoliopsida; order Ericales; family Primulaceae; genus Embelia; species Embelia ribes. The sequence continues at coordinate 2,948 of MKEJ01063470.1, forward strand.
CTATAAACTTATCTCCATATTTTATTTCCATCTAAAGATGAGTAATATTTTTTTTTAACTATTATGAGTAAAAAATAGTTTTGAGGGATATTAGAATAGATTAAGATGATTTTTATATTTTTTGGAAGAAAGTTTTGAAGATTATACTTAGTAACTTCCAAATATTCTATAACTTTTTCTAAAATCCATGCAATTATATTTTATAATTAAAAATCCTAAATTTCTAAACTTTATTTTTCATCACAATAGGATGAACAAACTTTTTATCTTTTTAAGCTTAGCAATAGAAAAAGTCATGGCTCTCATCAAAACTTGTCCAATCAGTTCTCTTTTCAGGATCCTCTGTAAGCTAAGGAGTGAAAATAGTAAATTCAATAAATAGAAAAAAAAAAGTTAATATAAACAAAATTTTAGAATAGATAGATAAATATAAATTGTGGATAGTGAAATTTGTAGAATATATGCAATAATATGCACATTTGGATGGGTTAGCATTGAGTATTTATATATAGGGATAATAATATGCATATTTGGACAAGTAAAAGTATTGAGTATTTATAAATAAGGATAAATAGGTATTATGATAATTGAGCATTATTTCAATAAATATATATTTATTCAATGGCTTGGTAAGATATTTAAGAGAAGTGCGAAAAATGTTAAGGAACGGAAGCGATTTTTTTCAAGGAGGTATTACTATCATACATTGAATGATCGAAATGAGCCATTCACGTTTCTTTAAATGTATGTTTCAATTATATTTGGATTTTTTTTTTCATTATGTTTTTATACAAATTTTTTTTTTCTTTCTATGAAAAAAAAAATACAAATAATGGGAACTAATTTACTTAAGGAAAAAACCACAAATAATAATAAGAAATTTTGACTTACCTGCTCCATAACGTATCGGTATTTTTATTTTTCTTATGTATTGATTTTTCATTTTTGCTTTGATTTTATTAATAAGTTGTGTTATGTTTTGATTGTTCAGTTCTTGTGATTTTTAATTATTAAAATGTATGTTTTTTTCTAGAATAAAAAATACAACCAATACAAAAAGATTAGAGAATAAGCAACATGATGAATTGTATTTACCGATTTAATTTTTAAGCAGATTAAACAGTAACACATCATTGATTTATCTATGATGAGTCTTAGTTATTGATTGCTTGAAATTGAAGTTGATAGAATATATAGTTTTGGGTTTTATAAATAAGGATTGGATGTATCTCTTATAAATAGAGTTCTATGTAATAACTATCATTTCCTACTTCAGTAGCCACATATGTTTTTAGGTAGCCGAAATATAAGTTATATATGTTACTATAATTGAAAATTGACTCATGTTTGACATATAGATAGACATTTTTCACAATAATAGCATACACATGTCGAATATAAAGAGAGATATTTGTTAAGTTTAGGGTAAAAATAGTACCTAGTTCAACTTTTATATTAATAAGAGATATTTTATATCTTATACAAAACATGTTATAATTACTATAACAACTTTTAATAAATTTTATAGAAAGTTGTGTGCACCTTATTAACTATTAGTTTCTGCACTTTAGAGAGTGCTTTTAAAGGCAAACGAAAAAAACTTGTGTGAATGCACGGAATGAATATATCTTTTAACTGTGTACTCATTCACTAAAAAAAATAAAAATCACTCACATATTTTGGTTCTTTCGTGCAAATGAGTCAATTTATTTTTATTTTTAAAAAAATACACACGTCCAATTTAAAATTTTTATTTATTTAAAATAAATTAATCAATTAAACTTGAAAATTAAACACTCAAATCTAATCTAATTTTAAAAAATATATAAAAATATGAATATTATAAGCTCCAGCCGAATCACTCCAATGCATTTATACCAATCTGCTGCTTTTGGGTTTGGGTAAGACAAACATATTCATTGCAGATTTGTTGAGCGAGAGAGAAAGAGAGAGAATAGTCAATTGATGATTGAATCATGTGATTCACTCTTGTTCTGAAAATCATTTAAAATCGGGAGGAGCTCACAGTGCTAAAGTTTTCTATCTTTTCACCCTTTCATTTCTCAGGTTACTTTTTTTTTCTTCTTCTTTTTTTATTTTATTTTTTAACCAGGGTGATTTATTTGAATTTGATTGTAAATGTGGACAATAAGCTCGAAAACCTCAATTGGGTATCTTTAATTTGTATGAATCTTTGTTTTATGTGTTAATGTTTTCTTTTTCTCCTTTTCTAGTAAGGATTTTGCATTTTCTGGAAATATGAAAATGGTTCTCTTTTGATTGTTCTGATTGCTTGGCTAAATTAAGTACGATTCTTCTTATAGCATTCAAACCCGTTTTCGACGTTTAATTTCTACACCATAATTTCAATAAAGTCTTTGAAGTGATTTCTCTTACAGAAATCAATATTGTACAAATTTCACACACCAGTCTACAATCTCGTAAAATCATTGGAATAATCACTTGCTCACTCTGTCCCAATTTAATGGTTCCATTTCTGAACTTTTTTCTTTTTGTCACAAAATATAGTCTAATTTCTCTCTTGTAAATTTAGTGAAAAGGTTAGTTTACTAAAATGTTTCTATTAATTGCATTTTCCCATCATTCTCCACATAACAAATGTACGACTATTAATTAAGAGTATATTTGTAACAAAATTAAAAAATATTTTTTATTACAATAGCATTAATTGTAACTTATTAATATGTGAAAAGGAGAAATGGAACCATTAAATAGGGACGGCGGGAGTATATATTTTCCTCTACTTTTCTCCTAATCTCAAGTAGAACTTCATAATTTTGGTGCAAAAAAAAAAATGTTTAATAGAGAAATTATTTATAGTAAATTTTCCTGCAAAGAAATCTACTGTAGCAATACTGATGAGATATTACAGAATGAGAAACATTGATGTGGAGCACTTCTGATGTGGATTTCTCAAATGAGAAATGAAATATGAGAAATTTACCTCTTAGAGAGACGGTTGTGAATGCTCTTTAAGTCTTTTAGCCATATTTTTTCTTGTTAGGGTTTTAACTATTGGCGAACTAGTTGAAGAAAAGAATCACTTTTTCATTAAAATTGCCTCTTTTTTTAACATTAGATTCTTATTCCTATCTTGGTAGTATATTTTAGTGGAAATGTAATTATTTGGGGAAATTATTCTTAAATTTACAACAGAGGGTTTCGTTTCCCCCTTTTTGTTTTTTCCTTTGCAACATAGGAGAGGATAGGCCTCCTTTATGTGTATATATACTTTTTCTAAGGTTATGATATTGAAAATTCTTGATAGTTGTGTAGATGGGAAACTTTAGTTATTTCGTGTCGAGTTATTTTTAACACATTTTGTTCACAAAATTTCAGATACCGTAATAAGTGCGTCTTAGATTTTGTGTACTTTGGCAGTTGATCTAGATTTTGTAGTCATCGTGGAAATTCCTTTTCAACCTCATACACTTTTTTGATATTAATTTTTTTTTTCTCAGGTAAATAATCAACGTTGATTGCAAGTTTTGAAAGACCAAAAATTATTGCTAAGTACATGCAGAATTTAGTATCAATGGCTCCCACCGGGACTAGTGCTTGCAATGAGGTGTTTGAATCCCATTGATGACATGCAAATTATGATATAACAATGAATAGAATTGACAAAAGTTATACAGAAATTAAGAGTACGATGGGTTCTAGTGAAAAGTATTTGCCTTCATCGAATGGAGTGCATGAGTTACTTGAGTGCCCTGTGTGTACGAGTTCTATGTATCCTCCTATTCACCAGGTTTGCTTTAATTTTTCTTCCCTTTAACTAATATTTGAGAGGCTAATATTGATTGTTATATATACGGGATAAAGTATTGGCATCTTGCTTGGAACGAATTCTTTACAGGTTGGATATAGAAGCATATCTGAGTGTGTTTGATTGCATTTTGGGAAGAGGTGGTTTTTCATTTTCATTTTCATTTTCATTTTCATTTTCATTTTCATTTTCATTTTCTACTTCACTAAATCTGCGGATGGAGAAAATGAACCTTCATAAACTTGCCATTTTCACATTATTCCGAAATTGTTGGTGGAATAGATGCAATCAAACTTTTTTGTTGGTTTGTGAAACTTGAGCACTTTCAGAAAATTTTCTTAAAAGCCAATTCCTGGACAATTCTATCTAAGATGTTATTGTTTGCGGGCGTGTGCGTAGCCTTTCTAGTTTCAAAATCGAAAATACTTTCCGGAGCAAGAATCATGACATCCTCATTTACTATACTATCTTTCCTTTTTATAAATGTGAAATGGCTTTTGGTTCATCATAATTTTTCTCCGTGGCCGTCTCCATTAACTTTTCTTCCTTTTCTGAATCAATCTGCTGTCTTTCCATATAACAAATATCATAAAGAAAAGTTCGTCTATTTCTCTGTCTTTTTGCCATATCTTGTCACTTTTTTTCTGTTTCATTGTTTTAAGTGTCATATCTATTACTTTGTTTCTTCCAAATGTAGTTGACTTTGTCTTGTTTTTCATTTTACATTTTCAAGTGTCCAAATGGCCACACTCTATGCTCAAACTGCAAAATTAGGGTTCACAATTGTTGTCCAACTTGCCGGCTTGAGCTTGGAAACATTAGGTGTCTGGCTCTTGAGAAAGTTGCAGAATCGTTAGACTTCCCATGTACATACAACAACTTTGGCTGCCCCGATATTTTCCCTTATTACAGCAAGCTCAAGCACGAGCAGAATTGTATATTTCGACCTTACAATTGCCCTTATGCTGGGTCTGAGTGCTCCGTCACAGGGGATATTTCTGCCCTTGTTGAACATCTAAAGGATGACCATAAGGTCGATATGCACGATGGCCGTACTTTCAATCACCGATATGTAAAGACTAACCCGCATGAAGTGGACAATGCGACATGGATGCTGACTGTAAGTTGATCTAATGTGCATCTTTACACGGGTGAATATTATTTCCTGTTAAGTTAAATTTGTCTTCATTGTCTGATTACTTTCCTTGAAAACAGACCAATTTTAGAGACTCCAGGCTGCTGTTTTTATTGATTACTAAATTCGTCTTGAACTAAAGTGGAAAGGCAACGCTAAACAAACAAAAACTCTTGTATAAAAGACCCGTTCTTCAATCCAGTGCACGTTTGAAATGTCAATCTTGTGATAATTTATGTAGCAGTTTTTGTATTGAGTAAAACTTCCGTAATGGAGGTTGCATAATCAGTTAGAGGTTTCAAGGTTTCATTGTTTTATAACCCTGAAAACTGTAAAAACGAAAACAAAAGGCAAATATTGTTGAGGTGTTATAAGAATTGTCATTTGTGCAGGTGTTCAATTGTTTTGGCAAACAGTTCTGCTTACACTTTGAAGCATTCCAAATTGGAACAGCTCCGGTTTTCATGGCATTCCTGAGGTTCATGGGTGAGGACAGTGAAGCCAAAAAGTTTAGCTACACTTTGGAAGTGGCCGGCTATGGCCGAAAGGTGATGTGGCAGGGAGTTCCAAGGAGTATCCGTGACAGTCACAGAAAAGTCCGTGACAGCCTGGATGGGCTTATCATTCCCCGGAGCTTGGCCTTGTTCTTCTCTGGTGGGGATAGGCAAGAGCTTAAACTTAGAGTTACGGGTCAGATATGGAAAGAACAATGATGGGCTAATAAAACTTGTTTGGTTGTAGCGTTAAGTAAGAAAACTAGTTTTTTTAGACCAAGAGAAAAGTCATAAATCAAGCTTTAAACTTACTTTTCTAGGTCAAGCAACAAAAAGCAGCATGTGTACTAACTTTTAAGTAAAAAAATAAAAGCTTTGAGCTTAAAAGCTATAACCAAACAACCCAAGAGTCAATAATACCACTTAATTTGGCTCTTCTTTCAATTGTATCAATGAATTTCTTTTAATTTTATTGAAAATTTATATGTTTGCTCCAGCAGATGATCAATGTTCCTTTTTTGTATCGTCTTTGGGTTAAGTTTAACTTAAAAATTTCTCGTGAGAAAATGTGATGGAAAAAAAATTACTCTCTCCGTCCATAAATAATTGGACATCATACTTTTTTAGAAATTCTTAAAATATAATAATTTAATATTTAAATATAATAAAAATATTAAATTTATATTTTTAAATATAATATAAAAATAAATTTAATATTTTTATTATATTCAATTATTAAAATTTATATTTTAAATCCTTTCAGAAAAATGTAATGTTCAATTATGTGTGAAAAGTCAAACTAATGTTTATAAAATTTACAAAACAGAACCATGTGCACATATTAATAAAGCAGGATATGGATTGAGATTGATGTGTTATAATAAATCAATCATATTCGGAAATAAATGATAATGGGCCCAAGCTGACTTGCATGCCAGTTACTTGAGACAACAACACCAGTCCAGCACAACGAATGATAAGAAAAAAACAAAATGCTGTGTGTCTAACAATTTTCCCTTATTTTTCAAGAGAATTTTTTTTATCCACAAGTAATAATATAAATTTATTCTGGAGGCATACACTTTCACATATCTTTAGATTTGCATAATTTAATTAATTTATTTTTTTTCTATATTTTACTCCCACAATCCAGTTCAAATCCAAACAGAAAAAACTTTATCGATTAACATGCAACGAAAAAATCAAACTTGACAAGATCGTTCCCGTATTCTGTATAAATATGGCGAGCTAGCGTAAACAATAAATGTAACAAAATAACAAAAACTCAAAGTAACACAACGATATAACGTAGAACAATCCCTCAAATTTTGGGAGTGGAAAACTCACGGAACTATACACACTCCAAAATTAATTCACCAATGAATAGAGATAATACAACTAAAATCACATCGTGTATATATGACAGATATAAATCTCAAATAAATACAAAAGTAGATCCACAAAATAAAGCTATAAGAAATGCCCAAATAAAAATCTTGATGTCTAACGGAGAATTCAAAAATATTTACGGTCAATTTCTGAAAATAAAAGTTTCTCTCTAAAAAAAAATTCTTATTCTTTAAATTTCCCAAATATTTTCTTCTTTTATTAGTAATTAATAATTCCTAATAATACGGGAGTCTCTCCCAATTGTCATGAGAGGCAAAACTCATCTTTGCCGAGATTCCAGAAATATCAAATGTTGATGCTTATATTTTCACTTCTTTCTCCAAACTGGCGTGAAAAGTCTGAACAAAAATGATGGGTTATAATAACCCTTAATCACAAATAACAGATTTGGTCCATGTTATTTATATATATATAATAATCAACAAAAAGTGTAAGTCAAATTTAATTTGCACAATATTTTTTTTCTTTCAAACAAGAACACCAAACTCTAAAATTAGACAAATAAGTCCCACTGCTTATAGGTATATCCAACAAATTTCCCCCTACTGATAAGTAGGAGAGGTACGTGTCAATCACGACACCAAACTAATCACCAAAATTAGTTATTTTATCATCGATCTCCAACAACTCGCAAATTCAAAAGTTAGTTATTTTTCTCACGACTTCCAACAACTCGTATCGCAATTGCTCTTTTATCCCTAAGATACAATCAAGCCGCAATATTTGTTTTTCTCATATAAGCACCAACAAACTTGGCAATTGATTTTCTCTCACCGAGTTTCAATAACTCGCAATCTTAGTTTTTTTCAACCAAGCACCAACAACTCATAAACGTTGGTTTTTGTCACCAAACACCAACAACTTGGAAAGTTAGTTATCATCAAACGAGCATCAATAACTTGTAAAGTTGTTTCCAAAATACTAACAAGGTGGCCCCACATAAGTGAACGTGGAATTCCTATCAACCATCCCGTGAGACAACAATCTTCGCAATCCAAATATTCATCCATTCCACCGAAGTAATACATCGGATCAATAGCGAATGAATAAATATAATTCACTAAGTGAACCACCCAAGAAAAACATCACTAGCAGCACTAACCAATTGACTTTATTTTCAATACAAAATTCCTCAAAATGGTGTAACACTATTTCCTTAAAAAAAAATATATTCAAAACAATTGTTACAACCAACTCAAAGAGTTTTTCATATACATAACTAAAGAAATACCTTTTTTTTTAGTATATCTTGTATTAAAATTCATCTAATTATTGTTAGAGGAGGGTGATTGATATTGAAAAGTTAGTTATTCAGGGCATTAAAATGGTGCATTTATGTTTTTAAAATGTAATTAATGCATAATATATGAAGAATTGTGATATTACGAGAAATATTATGTGTTTCAGATAAAAACGAAGAAAATGCACAATTTTAAGTTGAATTGGAACAAAGATTGGCAAAGCAAATTCTCTATTGACCATTGGTTAGTGTTTAAAGAATTTTTTGTGCTAATTGGAATACATTTGCCCGTCAAACTTGGTATCAATGTGTAGATATTTGAATTATCTTTTCAACAGTTCTAACGGTGAAAATTTTGGACTTTCTTATCTCTAGTTATGAAATTTTCTCGTGAAATAGTGTAAAGTTGTTAAAACGGCGCAAATAAGCGAATCCACAAATCAAGGGGTCAAATTTTAAGAGAATGAAAAGTTGGGAACCACAATGGAAATTTAATCAAATGCTTTTTGGAGCAAGCCACGGCTGAAAAGTTGTTCTTTAAAGAAAAATAATAATAAATAAAGGGCTGGGCTAAGCCGTCGTAGTGATGCAAGACGCAAATTATTTTATAAAAGAATTAATATTGTAACATCCCGAAATTTATGGGTAAACTTTTTGTGTTATTAAATAAAATTATACAAGTTATAATATTAGTCATTAGTTGTAGATATCATATAGTAGCGTTTGGACGTAGTGGATGATTTTTTGTGGTCGTGGTTTGGTCTCGGGAAAATATTAAACGCGATTAAGTATAAGTTGTAGTCATGATATCCGTTCAGTAATTTGATAGTATCTCATAAACCGTATATCCAATTGGAGTCTATGATATAATTTTGGAAAGATATTTCATTTATTTATGACTTTTATATTTTGAGGAAAATTTAATTCGAAGCAAGGAAGAGTCAAAAATGGGCTCGAAGAGTTCAGGAAAATGTGCCAGTAGACGTTGTGATAGCAGTTTGGTATTTTGGCCATAACTCTCAAACCGTAACTCCGATTGGCAACTTCTTTTCAAATACATTGACGATACTACACCTTGCCCGGCTCGTGTTCAACCCTTCAGTTTACCCAACCCTCTGGTAGATAATTAGATCTGCTAAGACCAAATTATCCTATCGGTTATAATCTCATCACTCACCGAGAATATTTTTTCTTACGTGATCAATGAATCTACTTCACATGATCTATGGCTTTGCTTGGAGAAATTATACGCATCTCAAAGCCAAGCTCACATACTCAACATGCAATGCGAACTTGCTACGCTATGGAAAGGCGATCAACCTATTAACAAATATGTCAACATCGTCAAAAAATTACGTGATCGCCTTGCTCAAGCTAGTCAACCCATAACCGAATCCGAGGCTATTACTTACCTTCTTGCCGAACTTGTTAGCAAGCATGATAGCTCAGTTATGAGCATTGCAACCCACTTACCGCCATTGTCCTTAGATGCAGCAGTGGCTCACCTTTCGGATTTTGGAGCAAGACTGGATATGAGAAACACTACCTCAAAACTAGGTAATCCTAGTGCTAATATTGTTGTTTGTGGCGGTAATACCAATTGGGACTCTAACCATGGTCAGCCCGTGGCACGACTACTTGCCTAGCCCAAGGCAGCAGACCTAGTCATTCCCTCCAGCCCTATCAGTCCCGAGGGGTCGGCTACACCAATAGAGGTAGATAGTACAACAACGAGGCCCGGACTGGTCAAAGTTTTAAACCTTCTATTATTTGTCAAATATGCGACAAACCTGGACACTCCGCAAAACAGTGTTACCACCTCTAAAATCATAAAACCTCCTCCTTAACACTCTTGGGGTTCAATGCTTATGCCTCCGACTCTTTGGCCATGGACACATCTTAGTATCCGAATACCGGTAAAATTGTTCTTTCTATACCCCATGCCTCCTTTACATTAAATAATTTATTTCATGTCCCGAATATAAGAAAAAACCTCACATCCATTAGCCAATTTATTCTTGATAATCGAATTTCCATTGAATTCTTACCTAATTCATTTTTTGTCAAGGATCTAACGAGGGGGACTATCTTACTCCGCGGTCATACTATAAACGGACTTTATGCTTGGCCAATATCAACAGAAGCCTATGTCGCACAACTAGACTTTCCTGCCATGGTTAACCAATGGCACGACTGATTTAGACATCCCGCTCTTTAGATTGTCAAACAAATAATTTCTCAATTTTCTTTACCTATTTTAGAAAATAAAAACAATCCGTTGTGTCATTCTTGTCAAAAGGCGAAAATCCACTGCATTCATTTTCCTAGTATGGACTATAAATCATCTTTTCCTTTAGAATTAATTTATATCGATGTTTAAGGACTGTCCCCGTGTATTTCTAGTATTGGCAATTCATATTATGTTTCTTTTGTCGATGCTTTTAATCACTTTACGTGGCTCTACCCTATAAAGAGTAAGTCTAATGTTACTACTTTCTTTGGCCACTTTAAAAAAATAGTAGAACGATTTCTTAATTGTAAAATTATTTCGGTTTAAAGTAACTGGGGCAGTGAATATCGTTCCTTAAATAATTTTTTACAAATTCAAGGCATTAACCACCATGTTACGTGTCCTTACGCACATCATTAAAATGGCATGGTGGAACAGAAACACTGACATATTGTCGAAACGGGGCTAGTATTGCTTACCAATAGTTTTGTTCCAACATGTTATTAGGAAGATGTATTTCTTATGGTAGTCACCTTATTAATCGAATGCCTACCCCGATTTTTCACTAAAAAATCCCCATTTGAAAAACTTTTCCAAAAACCACCGGATTATCGAATGTTTTGCACTTTTTGTTGTGCTTATTGGCCATTTCTTCGGCCATATAATAAAAATAAATTATAATAACGATCCATTACATGTGTTCTAATCAGTTTCGGTCTATCGCATCACGAGTACCGTTGGCTCGACCTAAAGTCCGGCCGCGTGCACTTAGATGGCCACATTGTCTTTGACGAAACTCATTTTCCCTTTCGACATCCAACTATGCCAGTTACACTCATCCATAAAGACTTACTAGTCCTATTACCTTCCAACCTTCAATTGCCATACGCTTCACCTCATTATACTAGAACTGCCACATCCATTTTGCCTACCATGGACCAGCCTATACCTTCTAGTCCTAGCCCAATACCCTCTTTTTCATCTCATACAATCCTATACCATGTCGCGCCCCCGGATCCCAAGCACCCGGCACCCGGAGTTGCGAGTGTGTTACCCAACTCCAATCTCATAACCAACCACACAAGATCCAATAATGA
>MKEJ01063476.1:0-17933 GCA_001753735.1 Embelia ribes
AATAAAGCCCATATAATAACAACCTCATTTCATCAGGATCATGCCCAAAGGAAGAAAACTCAATTACATATAATTCATTGCATCAAAATCAAGTTCTTGCAATAAATAGCTCATCCTCCACTTCAACATTCTTAAATCATTTATTTCCATTATCAATATTGTATCATAATTTCTTTGGCTTTGATTGTGCAACAGATTCAAGAGATTACAGTTTACCCTCCAAGATGGCCTAAAGCAGTTATATGTTGATCACGTCACTTTTAAACTTCAGTAATCGATACATTGATTGCTCAGTTAGAATCCATATATGCTTGATTCATATGCTGAATCATGTTTCACATAACTCATAATGCCCACCAAGAATTTCTTTATTTGTCTGTCCTAGATTCTTAACCATATCATTGTCCACATTTTCTTTGTTCACTTTGCCACTTTTTATATTTAAATTAAATAAATAAATTGGGTATGTTATTGGTATTAATTTATTTGTAATTCTCATGTAAATATGTTTATTTTGTTATTTATTTTCGGTGACACAAGCATCGCGTAGGATGTATGCATAGAGCAAAGATATCGCTTGGTTAGATTTCACCGCGTTCAACTGTCAGTACGGTTCTCCTAATCCGAGATAGATCTCTCGATGGCGGAGAACAATCCGAGCTCCGGCGAAGTTCCCCTCAACTTCGAACCTGAAGTTATCGGCGGGAGTAGCAGCACTGGCGGCGCGTTATCCAACGGTGGCGGCGACGACGCTTCTGGTTTTGTTATTTTTTTATTTTTTATGAATACATTTAGTTTATCAGTTTCACTTTCTGTAAACTAAGAACACCCTATCTAATTGAACTTTCCATTTCTAAAATAGAAAGGAAAAAAGAGAAAATGAAAACAAATTGTGTAAATTATGTTTTTCTATTTTCAGAAAACTTTATAGAAATGCAATAATTACTATTCATCATTTCTCTATTGAAAAATAAATTATTTTTTTGCCAATATATAAAACACACACCTGCATATTTGAAAAATATTTTTAAAATTTTTTATATTTATATATTATCAAATTAATTGTATAAAAAGTTAATTTTAGAAAGACTGAAAGTGTTCAATTTTTATTTTGTCTAAAAATTGAGATTTAAAAAGTTAAAAGAGAAAGGCTGCTGTAAATGCTCTAATTCCTTATACTAGAAATCAACAATTTAGAAGTGTACCACACCATTATTATTATTATAAATTATTACAATAATTATACTGTATCGTATAATAAAATATAAATTATATTTTTTTCGAAATATTAACTAGGTTTTTTTAATAGTTTTGGTGGGAAAAAAAAAGCAGTATTTTAATATAAAAATTAAAGACTGGGAATAATAGAAATTTGACACATTTATCATCTGAAAATTTTCTAGAATGAGAGAAATGAAGTCCTTAAAAAGAATTGTGTGAATGCTGCAAGTGTTCAAATTTATATGACAATTGTTTAGTTCAGATGGTGCTTAAATTTTCGGGGATGCTCGCACAAGTGTATCTGATAGTATTGAGTCAGTTAGCAGGGCAATCCCCCCAATCACTTTACTAGGCTACTCTTCACGGAATTTTAGTGATTAAATTATGGGGGATGCTCACACTGGTGTATATAAGACTTTACTCTTCAATTTCGTTGGGGCACTCTGCCAGTCCCAGTCACTACATATGTTAGTCTACCCTAAAAGTTATAGTGGTTAAATTTCCAGGGGATGCTCGTACAAGTGTCTAGTTATGTTAAGTTAGTTCAGTAGGGAACTCACACCCGTCGCTGTATGGGCTACTCTACTAGAAATTTGAGTGGTTAAATTTTCAAGAGATGCTCGCACAAGTGTATCTAATAGTGTTAAATTAGTTCAGTAGGGCATTAACGCCAGTCGCCATGTAGGCTACTCTACACGGAATTTTAGTGTTTTAATTTTCCCACAACAGTGTATCTAATTCGTTAGGGCACTTCTGCCAGTCACTATATAGATTACTTTACCCTAATTTAGTGGTTCAATTTTAGGATATTCATGCTAGCGTATCTTTAGTTTCGATACCCTAAAAAGCTGGGGGTTTTCTACAATGATCCCTGTAACTAGGGAACCATTGCTCATCCTCCTATTTGTTTCAGGGTTAGGGTTTTTGGTGTGAGTATTCCCCATGTTTTATTATACATTCATAATTTGGGCTGTGGATGTTAAAAATTAGGGGTTGAGAATAAATATATGGTGAAAATGCCCTTATTGTACGGCACTCCACTACCACTATTTGTGCCTCTAAACGAGTCCCTACCCTACATTTTTGCGGTTTAAATCCCAGTGAACTCTCCCACAAGTGTATCCAAATATTATTCAATCTCCTAAAAAATATGAATTTTATACAGTGCTCCTCTTATATTAGGGAACTACTAATTTATCCTCATTTCTGTTTTTTAGTTGAAGAAAATAGAGTGGGGATTCTCCATATACTATCCTCTATTAAAAATTTAATTTATGGTCGAGGTGACCTTAAGATTTATTTTTGATACAAAACACAGGCTGTCACAAGAGGTTAACTGTCACAAAATTTAAGTGTTAATGAAAACAAGTGGTCACTACCATGTATTATTTCTCCAATGCACTGCTGACACATGATCTTGTGAGAATCCGTGATTTGGTCTGAGAACCCGATTAATTTACGAAAAAGGGGTCCTAATTTTATTCAAAGAAAATATGTAATAGACTGGAATTCATGTGCTTGGAGATGGTACATTTTGCCTTTTTGGATTGGACTTTCTTAGGGCTCTTCTGGTATCGTTGCCAAGCCCCACTTGTCATTTCTAATATATGTTTCTAGTTTTCTTTGTTAGTGTTGAAAATGTAAGTTTGTGGATGGTTTCAATGGATTATTTCTGTCTAAGACCCAAAACTCACATTACTTGTTTATACATGCATGTGTGTGTGTGTTTATAAGAACCAATAATGAATGAGTAATTGAAATATAACATGCAGATATCACCAGTATTGTACAAGAGAGCTTCAATAAAACCAAAACAATATGCAAAAAACTGGAAATGTACACAAATTGAGTTTTCTCGTTATGTGAGTCTTTGGAACATGATTCCTTGTTTCCGGTAAACGACGAGTGGAAGCTGTTTTAAGAAACAACATTATGTTTGTGGTGTCCAAATTTTTGAAAGTGATCAACATAATTTGAAAACAAAAGTGTTACATTGCCGGCGTTAGTAATCACATGAGCATTATGAACTTTGATCTTATGCAATGTGAATGATTATATGTAATTAAGCCGTGGATCCGATGGTGTTATCTTTATCCCATAGGATATGAGATTACTCTCTAATCCCACATGAAAGGATAGCTGATTAACAGTTAATTTTTGTGGAATCTGGTCTTCGCTCAAGTGCTTTCTTGGGGTTAATTCTGTTGTTAAGGTTTTAAATATTTATTTGCTAAACTAAATGGTCAATGTATGAAACTTCACACTCCTTATGAAATTGGTTTGCTTGGCATGGTAGGGACTGCTGGACCAACCTTTCATAGAGTAAGTACTATTCCCTGGGAGACGTTGAATCCCAACAAGTCCGAGCATCCATGGAGTCAGCCTAAGATGGAAAAGTCAAAAACTGAGAGGCATAGAAACGCTACTGTTTTAGCCGAAGAGGCAGCACAAATTTTTAATAACAATATCCCTGTCCAGCAAAAGGTATTACTTCTAATGACCAGAATCTTTGCTATTTACATTTTCTCAATATTCCTCTTTTGGAACTGGCGCTTGTGCATAACAATTCTTGGACAATTATTTTTCCTTAACGTTATTAATGGATACTGAGGTTTAAACTTTAAGCATATTATAATTGGAAAAAGAAAAATTTACATCAGTCTGCTGGTTGCTTTTAGCAATCAAGAAGTGACAATAATTGGGAAAAGGTGAGCATTTTGTAATTGGGTTCGCTGCTATATGCTAGTGAGCTGATTGCTCTTTTGCAATAATCATGCATCTGATGCCCTTTTTTCTGGAGGCAGGTTTTTATTGAAGAAAAAGTTCACTTTTTAGCTCCAAAATTTTCATATATAATACAGCTTATTTGTTGAGGCGTTGCGAATTTCTCAATTTTGTTTTCCTCTGCATGGTAGGCAGTGGTGAAGATTGAATAAAGATTATCCATGAGAATGGTCTGTTGTTGTTAAATTGCTTTTATTTTAATGAAGTTTACTCTTTATCTTTCTAGATAAGTGTAACTTATGCTGTTAAAGCTCATATTGGCACTAGAAGTAAGGATTTCCATTTTTTGTTATTTAGTCGGTATATGTTCTTGTTTCTCCCTTTCTTTAGGATGATTTGGACAGTTTCTCAACCTTTCAATTTGTCTTGCCCTCTGCTGCTCAAACACGTAGAGATGCACACTTTTCAGAATGCAAGAGGCTGATGTTCTCATGGATTGTGCAAATATATCCATGTATTGAATCACTTTTTGCCTACTAGTTTTAAATGATTACATGGGCAGTATTTATGCTTGTTTTTTTCGTTCTTATTTGATACGGTGAAACTAAATATATTGGCTTTTATGCTATGATGCTATAGGGACCCCCTTTGTATTTAGTCTGTGGTGATTTATTTAGCCTTTTTTTTGGCTAACTCTTCTTCATGCTATGTTAATATTAGTTAAATACTTTACTGGATTCCCGTTTCTTCTATGTAATACAGGTGAAATTGCTAAGCAGAATAGCTACTGTAAAAGATGATGGAACTGTGGAATTTGAAGTCCCAAGGGATGCTGAACCCCAGGCTTTTGGCATTGGGTCTTGTCCCATAATTAATGATACAGATGATGAATGTCTTGATTCAACAGACCTTCAGTACATTCCACCGTTGCAGATAGTGATTCTTATAGTTGGAACACGTGGAGATGTTCAGCCATTTGTCGCAATTGGCAAGTGTTTGCAGGTTGTGTCCTTCATATATATTAGCTTTTTGTTTTCTTTTATGGACTTTTCATTAATCATACTCACTGGAGTTATGGGTCACATCCCCAATTTTGCTCAAGGTTAACTCTTAATCAATGTCAGAGTGATCCTTGCCTTTTTCCTCCTGCTCCCACAGACCGCACCGCACCAAACGTTTTGTGTACTCCTGTTAGGGCTCACGTAATATGGATGATCCGAAGAAGATTATGATAAGAAATCTTATTGAAACTAAAAAATCTAGAATATTTATTTTTTAAACACATCACTTGCTTCTAAGTGAACCACAACTCATAATAGTGCTCAGCTAAGTCGATCGCTTCCGTATCATTTACTAGAGAAAGTACCATTTGTCTATGCTGTATCTGTATTCTTGGACATTCAGTACAGTGCCTTAGGTAACGCCACTAATGCATGTTTTATTGTTCACTTGCTTATATTCAGAGTCAGTTTTCTTCAAATGCTATTAATTTGCATTTACTTTTGTAGCTTGTTCATCTCAAATTAAATTGTTGAATCTTGACAAAGGCATATGAAAGTTAAATTACTTGGAAGTGTGATACTTGTACCTTTTTTTGATGAGGATATTTGGATGCAGGATTATGGCCATCGTGTTAGATTGGCAACTCATGCAAATTTCAAGGACTTTGTACTGACTGCTGGTTTGGAGTTCTACCCTTTGGGTGGAGATCCTAAGGTTTTAGCCGAATGTATGCAGCTAACCTGATGATCTCATATTTATTTATCGATGGCTACTTTGTTTTATTTCTTTTGTTTGGATTGATGTTGGCTCATGAGGAGCTTAGGTTATTCAAGTCTTTCATCATTGAGTTGTCAAAAACATATTATTGTCCAACCTTTTTGGTCTTGTTATCATTCTTGGGGAAAGGCCTTTTTATAGTAAGATGGACGTAAACTCATATGATGTTTACTTCCATTGTTTAGGGTTATTTTTTAACGAACTCTGATGCAAGTTGAGAACATGTTTGTATGCATATTTGTGTTGGATTGTAGATACCCATGTTCTTAGACAAGAGTTCTTTTTTATATTATCTGAACTTGTTGGCTGATTTCATCCTGCCAAATCTTTTGGTTCTATTTTTTCTGTTTCAAAAGAAGTGACCTACTAAATTGTGTTTGAAGGTTGCATGTAATTATGACATGTTTTTGTTCTTTTTCATTTTTTCCTTCCCATTGCAGATATGGTTAAAAATAAAGGATTCTTACCATCAGGACCTTCAGAGATACCTGTTCAGCGGAACCAGTTAAAGGATATAATATACTCCTTGCTTCCTGCATGCAAAGAACCAGACATGGATACAGGCATTCCGTTCAAAGTAGATGCAATCATTGCTAATCCACCAGCATATGGTTAGAATTGATGAACATATATTCTTTCTTTTCTTTTGTTTTTATTTTATTCTTTATTTTCTTTTGACTTTATTTTTTCTCTTGGTCAGTCTCTCGTTATATTAGATTGGTTGTTTCTTAATGATAAGTTGCCAAAGAAAATCTTGGGAACACAAATCAAGATTTAATTTGCAATGTGGATGAAGATTACGTTTTGCTGGCAGAGTTGAAACGATTTTGAGTTTGTTATCAATTTTCTCCTGTCCCATCTTTTGCATCCCATCAGTGGGTCCTTTCAGGAGATTATTTTCATAAGCACAAACTTCCTCGTTTCCCTCTAGGGACTGCACTGCGCGAGTATCTCAAGTGATATTTTGGAGGCTGCATCAATTCGTGTGATGCTTCTCTTCTATTTTTAGTTATAGCATCTTGTCAATTTGATATTTAGAAGTTATTAATTGGGTTAGTGGTCTGATATTCTCCAGACTGGGTTTGATAGAAAAATCTACTACACGGAAGGGACTTTTTCTTTATGGTGTTCTCTTCTCTGACTTTTTTTAACTTTTTTTTTTTCAGTGGAACAATTAGCGTGGAACACTGATGGTTTTTCCTGGTTAGTGATGGAAAAGTCAGAAAAGACTTTACCCAAATGACGGAAGGGACTTAGTTGGAATAATAGTTGTTCATTCAGCTTGTAGATTTGTCTGAGCCCTAATGGGCCTCACAATCTAGATGAACTCTTTGTTTTAATATTAATTTATATATCTTTTTCTGACCAATTTAGTTTTGTACATCTTTCTGGTTGACAGGTGGTGTCACTTTGCACCAGTTCTATCTTCTACGAGACTAGGAAATTTCTTTTTAATGGATATCATAGTGGCAGGGCAATTTAGTAACATTATGCAAAATTTGGAATATTGTTATGCAAGATAGAGGTTATTATAAAAATAAAGTATATAATACGATATATGGTGCAAAGGTAAGGTAATTCCATTAGATCGTTGGGGTCAGGGTAGGGTAGGTAATCAGACCCTCATCAGATCCTACTTTATGGGAATCTCATGCTTTACTTTGCGCCTTCATTACTTGGAACATGCCTATACTACTTTCTTGAAGATTGTTCTAAACTCGCATAATGTGCTTTAGATCTGTTTAGTCAAGCTATTTTGAGATCCACAATGTATGAACTTGGAAGCAATGCATTTTGTCTAATACAGACGAGATAGTCTTGGCTTTCCATAATTGGCCCTCACAATAACTAATGGTTTTCTACCACGTGATATGCTACTGACATAGTGCCCATCTTCTCAATATTTCTATGTTTTATGCTGATTGAAAAGATTACTTATAGTGGACATTTGTTTCTCATTAATTTTTTGTGGACATTCCATTTTAGGGCATGCACATGTGGCAGAAGCTCTGAAAGTTCCGCTTCATATATTCTTCACGATGCCATGGACGTAAGTTTTGTTCAGTAATTATTTTCACTCAGAAGTAGGTATTTGATGCATTTTTTATTTACCCGCTCCCTACTCTTTCACTGTCTCCTCACTTGTGACAAGTTTGGTGACAGTTTGTCACAACATTGTGACAATGGCATTATATTTTTTCTGCAGGCCGACCAGTGAATTTCCTCATCCTTTGTCCCGAGTTAAGCAACCAGCTGGATATAGAGTGAGTAAATTGAATTTATTGCAGTGCATGTTTGTAACTCATGGTGGCCTTTTGACTGATTTTATACCTTTGATTCTCAGTTGTCATACCACATTGTTGACTCTCTGATTTGGCTTGGAATTCGAGATATGATTAACGATCTTCGGAAGAAGAAGTTAAAACTTCGACCTGTCACATATTTAAGTGGTTCACAAGGCTTATCAGAATCTGACGTACCTCATGCATATATTTGGAGTCCGCACCTGGTACCTAAGCCGAAAGGTTAGATTACAAATGTTTTATTGTTCTTTATATCGTGCTTGGTAATGTTTGAGGATTATTTAAGATTTGCTTCTTTTTTCTTTTTATTTTGTGATTGTTTTTCATCAACTGATGATTTTATTGGTTTTGTATTTGTTTACGTGAACTATTAAGCTTCCAACATCTTTAGATACTAAACCAGAGGATGGGTGAGGCCGTGTCTAAGTGAAAAGACAAAATTATCCCTTTCAATTGTTTTGTTGCTAAGAAAAATGAAGGGGCATGTTTGATAATTATACACAAATAGTAAATTGTCATTCCCCACTTCCTACATGGCCTCGTCTCTCTCTCTCCTCTGGTAAAAACTTCGGTACATTATGGTACAGTAGTGTAAATTTATCCCAATATATTATAATATTATATATAATACGTTTTAATTTTTTGCAATATATTATAACTCAATTATTTTATTAATAAAAGCACATGACTAACATATTGAACAAATATCACAACATATTGCAAACAGAGTCATAACATGTGTAGGGTAAGATTATTTTGATGTATGGTACAGTTACTGTACCGAAGTTTCAGCCTTCTCCCCCCTTTTTCTCTCTCTATCTCTGTATATATGTAAATATTGTCAATGCACGTAAAAATCTTCCACATCTGCAAGATACATAAATATAATGAATAAAATTCATACTAGAATTTATGAATTGTATATATAAATCATAAATAGCATTTCTTTATATTTAAAGGCAGATTAATGCCTGAGATTGCATCAAATTTTATCATGTACCAATGTGACTCTTTTTAATTCCCATAATTTACAATTAATTTGCGCTGAAATGGTAGTTATTATCAGTTATAAAAAGACAAAAATATAATTTATCTAACGCGCTACCCCATTAACTACCCACGAATAATACACGTTACACTTTTCCCCACAAATTTTCTCCTTTCCATTCTCTTCCCTACTAATATTTCTATTCTTAATGTCTAGAAATTTTCACTTAGTTTATACAATTTTTTTTATTCTTAATCCATATTTAAAGTTTGATTATAACAATTGGAGGCACACACATCGCGTGTGTGTTAGTGAACTATTAAATTTCTATATGATTATCTTATTTCTTCCATTTGCAATCTTATTGTGTGACTGGTCATATTTGAAAAATAAGAACTTTTAGTTATATCTTTTTTGAACTCAATTACCATATTTATTTTTCAGACTGGGGATCTAAAGTTGATGTGGTAGGATTTTGCTTCTTGGATCTTGCATCTAATTATCAACCTCCTCAGGCGCTCGTAGACTGGCTTAATGCTGGGCCGAAACCCATTTATATTGGGTTTGGTAGCCTTGTAAGCATACTAACTATGCTTTCTTTCCTTTTGTTTTTACCGGACTAAAATTATAATTTTTGGCCACTTCAATTACTTTTTGCAAATTCTTCAGTCTATAAACTAGTTAAGTAGAGAGCATGAACTGTTGCTTCAAAGCTGTTCTCAGAGATCTAGGTGAAGTGAGAATGGATTATTCTTTAGTTATTTGTTTTTCTAATCTTACTTTTTTCTGGTTGCGTTCGCTGTTCTTGTATTCCTTTCCCATTCTTAAAGTATCTTTCTTAAGCCATGTTGATAAATTTCGCCCTTTGGGTGGTATTATCATGAATCAAAATTTCTATTTTCATGGAGCTACCTAGAGATTCTGTCAGGGTAGCTGGATAATATGCTAGTGTCAAAGAGTAAACTAAAGGGAACATGATGTAATCTGCTAAAGCTGTTAATCGAGATTTAAGTACATTGAATAAAGTTGTTTCGTAGTTTTTTATTAAATGCTTAAGTTTCTCTTGGATTTTCCTCGTCTTTTCAGTTATTTATGGGACTTAAAAGTTAAAATATCTCTGGATAGTGCTGCTGTGTCTGCTGATGCCCTCTACTGTTTGTTGGCGCTGTCACGAATTGTTCCAACACTTAAATTTGATTAGTTTGAATGAACGTGTTAGGCTTGGGATTAGGCAAATGTCTTGCTTGTTCCCATTCGTGCTTCTTTCCTTTTATTTCTTAAACTCCTTATCTTTTAGTCCTTAAAATGATTGTTGTTTTGAGAAAATCTTAACTTAATTATAAGGTCCTTATCTTGATGTTGCTAATTGATAGGCTATGCTGTTTGAATTCTTTATTAGTTTTCATCATAATACTTGGTATGCCAGGAATTATTTATGTTTCTGTCGCGCTCCGAATCCCCATAAACCCGGGGGATGTGAGATAAAATGAATAAATAAAATAGAATAATCAAGTAACAAATTATCAACAATGAATGAATATGAAATTAGATACAACTACTATTCCTCATTCCTATGACCCCGACAATATACAACAAAACCTGAATATATACACCAGTCTTACAGTAGCTATAGGAATCCCCAGCATTATTACAACAATAATAAGCTAAAAAGTAAGTAGGAAGGCCAATGCCAACACTACACAAAAGAAAATTGGAAGGCCAGCGTCAACTCTATACAAAAGAAAGTTTCAAGCGATAGGCTCGACAAAAATTAAATGTACATATTCAACCCAACTCTAATCTCGAAACAACAAAATAAATATTGAAGAAGGCCACGCCTTCAAAAATATCCTATGCCATCATAAATAATCCATGCTTAATGAGCATGGTCCGAGCTAACCTCCACACCTACAAAGCATGGTCCGAGCTAACTTCCGCACCTACAACAAATATTTATTGACAATGTATGAAAAAGGAATACGGTTAGATGGCAATTAACAACGTAAATATGAGATTACGTTCTATCTAATGCATGCACATGCTTGCATAAAGAAAATATGTACATGCTTATGAAATGTAAAGTACATAATTAATAATGAATGCCTGAAAGACTTGACAATAACTCCAACTACAACTCAAGTCAAAGGTGGGACTAGTATCTCTACAAAGGTTTTGAGGCTACCCGTATGCCTCGCTTACGATCGACGCATCATGTACGACGTGAATCGGAGGCCCAACTTTAAGGTGCATTAACACCTAGAGTGGTCAAAGTTTTCTCCCTGCGTAGGTTTCCTGGCTTTTACGGTGGGGGTTTATGTCCCCAAACTTATCCTACTTCCTGAAGGGTTAAAATCTCGCATTTTATAGGTAAAGGTCGATACTAAAATTCCGAAAAGAAAAAGAAAATGACTCAAATTCTATCATGGTAATGATAATGAAAATGAGACAATACGTTCATGATATTCATGCTTTTCAATCTCGCAAATGGCATGCTTTTTTTTCCCGCTAAGCATACTTTTAAAATCTATGAATACTCACCGAGTTTTACAATAAAGATTTTCTACAAATGTTCCCCAAATACTCCCTAGTTTTACAACGAGGTTTTACTATAAAATAAAAATGAAAGTCTATGAATATCATGACTGTATACTCGTGCCCTGCCAATAAAAACAATGTCAAAAATAATGTCATGAATATGTATATGTGCCATGCCATATGCTTGATGATAATATTGGTGTAACAACATTATGCTACAAATTATAATATTGGTGTAACAATATTAATAACCCGTAATGCATTGTAATAATATTATACTACAATTCTACAACATTATGAATGCTATGAAATGAGCAATTAACATGCTTCAATTTATCCTGAATAAGGTTTATCCTACAAAAATCGTCATAGCATCAACTAAAACCAAACACGTAAAATAAGGGCATGAATACACATCGATAGGCATACACCCTTTAAAATCTACCGTACCTTAAAAAGCTTACAAAACCACCTGAATGATTCTACGAGTCTCGCCTCGAAAACCTATCTTTTAAAGCCTCAGAATTGATCTAGTTACAAGCCTCGAATCAAATCAAACCTATACTAAAAATTAGTCTACTCTATGCGGGGAAGATGTATAGGTTTAATTCGAGATACGAGAGTCACGAAAATTGAGATAAAAAGAATGAACTAGATAGAAGAGACACCAAATCGTAGCTCTCTCAACGAGGAACTCAAAAATCTACTTTTTGAGTACGGGCTTGATCCCGAGCCAGATGAAAGTTCTAAGATTAAAAAATCACCTCCAACCCCACACTCTCTCTATGCGGAATAAGTGAAAAAGGGCAAGTTTGACAAACTTTTGAGAGTCAAAAAGTAATTTATGCATGCTAATGCGTCCGACGACTCTGAGTAGGGTGTCCGACGCCTATTCGCCGACGAGCACCCATCCAGACACAAGGAAAAGAATTAGCCAAAATTTCAACTTTTGGCCAAAATGAGATTCCCTGGAATGTGTGGTCCGACTCCTCCGTCCCTTCGGATGGCCTCTGGACAAGATAGAAAGTGTAATGTTTGACTAAGGCCCAATAAAACACTTAGCCAAACAAACCCATTTTTAATCCTCCACAACAACAACTCTACGAAAATATTAATCCACTACCCCGAGGAATAAATAATGTCTACAATGAGATACTATATCGAATGATGAACATTGACTACGAATGCAACGAAAGAAAATAAATAATGTCATTAGAACAATTGAAAATATTATTTAAATTCACTAAAAATTGGTATGAATTTTCGGGACATCACAGTTTCTCCTCTTTTTTGTTTAATTTTTTTTTTCTTTTCCTTTTTAATGTTTGATAAACATTGACAAAGTATATTCTTTTAATTTGAGTTTCTTTTTTATTTTAGCCTGTACAAGAGCCGGAAAAGATGACCCAGATTATTGTGCAAGCACTAGAAATTACAGGACAGAGAGGCATCATTCAAAAAGGCTGGGGTGGTCTTGGCAACTGTATGTATTTTTAATTTCAGAGAGTGAGTAATGATGCTTCTATAGTTTGTAAGTGTACTGAATCAATTTAATTTGCTAAACAATATTTTTCTAGTGCCCGAGCCAAAGGATTTCGTATACTCACTGGATAATTGCCCTCATGACTGGCTTTTCTTACAATGTGCATGTGTGGTGAGGCCTCATTCTTTACTCTTGCTGCAAGTGCTTAGTTAGCTGAGTGGACATGTTTAGAAAAATGAGAAACTCTTTTTATTGATTAGTTGTTTGTCCTATCACACTAAAGAAAGATATAGGTTTCCGAATAACTGGATCGCTCCATACCTCCTAAAAAGAGTAAACAACTCTAAGAAGGTGGTAATTCAAACTTGTCCAAATATTTCTTTTAGAGATTAATAAGGAATATTTGGATATTATGAGTTAGTTATTTAAACAAGTCAGTGTGTTTTATTTAGTTTAGTAAGTTAGTTTATTATTTCATTAGGGAATTTAATTAGGCTAGATGATTATTTCCTTTTATAATTTACTGAGATTTTATTTCCTTTTATAGATTAGGTTTTCCTTCCCCTATGTAAATATGGGGCCTTGATATGGGGCTTATCAGTTTTGTTATTCAGACTTCATAATTGATTATAGAGAATTAAAGAATTGTGTATTTTTTCTTCCTCTTCTTCCTTCCATTTCTCTCCCTTTCTTTTCTATTTCTATCCCATTATTCTTTGTACTTTATTCTCTTTAAGTGGTTCTGCATCAATTTCTACTTCTAAGAAATGGATCAGCTTGAACTAGAGTACTTGAAATCAATAACTTCGGATGAACAGTTGATTTAATTAGGCTAGATGATTATTTCCTTTTATGATTTATTGTGATTTTATTTCTTTTTCTAGAATTAGGGTTTTCTTCCCCTATATATATGGGGCTTTATCGGTTGTTTATTCCAATGATTTCAGAATTGATATTGAGAATTATAAAGAATTGTATCGTCTCCTTCCCCTCTTCTCTTTCTTTTCTTCTTCTTATCTTGTTCTCTCTATTGGTTCCGCATCAATGAGAGATAGTCATCTAAGATGATTTGGGCATATAAGGAAACCTATGAATGCAGTCAAGATTTAGTAGGAATAGATGAACAAGTTGCTTTATAAGGACTAAGGAGTGAGAGGCATTGAAAAATTCACATCAACGAACCGATGTGATATCTTATTTTCGTTCGATTTAGCCAATCCAATTTCTTGAGATTTAAGTTTGGATCATGATGATGATAATAGTGTTCAGATACACTAATGGAAGGGTTCCTTGGGTTCAATCCCTAAAATTCAGGATATAGAGCTCTCTTGGAGCACTGGAAGGAGTTCTTATATCAATATTAGATTGAGGGATTTGAATGCAGTCGAGATTTCGGATTGATTATCCATTGAGTAATTTGATTGAACAGAAAAATTAGGATTTCTTTTTTATCCAAAAAACAAAAAAAAAAAGGGAGGAATTATATCATGATTGTAGTACACACAATCATTTCTAATCTACGTTATCCTCAGTGTTAAATGATTAAGTGGCTGCATATCAAGTTACTTAGGGGTATTCATTTTTCTTGGCATTCACCAAAGGAGTTGATTTTTTAAATAAAAAGATGCCATTTATTTAATTTCTGAGAGCATTTGTTACCATGTTTTGATGCTTGTTCAACTATGTAATTCTTTTTCATTTGAGCATTGCAGATCTCAGAGCTTCAAATCATTGACATAGCAGAAAATATCTGCAACTTGAAGAAACAAGAAGCAGATTGGATTCTAAAAATTGATATAGTGGAACAAGGAGATAAATTAGAGGTAAGATTTTTGCTTTTGTGAAATGGTTGGATATGCCATACACGAACTTCGATTTTTCTGCTAAAAGGCCTTAATTATCCACTTTCAGCTTGTGGAGCAAGACTCTGAAGGGCAATGTAATTCAGAGTGCAAAACAATCGAGCGAGCTTGTCAAGAGGTCAGATTTACCGATTTTTTTGCACTTATTGTCTAGAGCATTTTTCCTTTTACGTATATTGTTTTGTAATGCTTGTGCTTTTCAATTTCTAGTTTTCTCGAAGAGTAAGTTATTTCGGGAAAAAAACACCCAAACCAACCCTTAGCTTACAATTATGACTCTTTTTTTCTGTTCTAACGAATATTATTTGGTGATTTCTGTCTTTTTTCTTTTTCTTGAATGAAAATTCATTTTAAAATGCTTAGTGGTTGCGAAGGCTGAGTTCAATCCTAAACTGTTGCAGGTTATGGGGTACTCGGACACTGATGTTGCTGAGTATTTATACAGCAATAAGCCTCAGCTTGATTCATTGACGAAGTTCCTTTGCAAGGACCTTTCTAAAGCATGCAGTACCAAGCCTCCACCAGTGCCTAAGGTATTGCGTTCTCATGTATCTCTATCTATCGTTTCATATACTAAATCTTGTTCTCAGCTGTCACTTGGATCATTTATTTGTGTCTTTTTCTTGCCATAAATAAGCATGCGAGTGATATGATATCCTCAATTTCGAATTGTAAAAGCCACATCCAATGCCATTTAATTTCTTCTTTTATGCATAGCTTGTGATTTTGGCTTTTCTTATAAGCGTCCTGAAATATTGATTAATGCTGATGGTCTTCATGAAATTTGAAAGGTGTTAAAGGGGCTAAAAATGTAATTGAGGAATTCGAGAAAGATTTTGTATGAAAATTACCATGTGTTATTTTGAAGTTTCTTGAACTACTGAAATAAAAACACCGTGTCTACCGCATAACTCGCATGTCTATGTTTTATCTATAGCTGCTTGGTTTTGCTCTATAATGATCAAAGTACAAATATTTTTGTACCAAACTTTTGAGCCTTGTTTTTTCCTTTCTTCCTATCGATTTACTCCCTCAGGATAGAACTCCTGGAGAACCTTTTGTTTCCAAATCGGCAAAGGAAGCTGAAATGGAGAAGTTAATGAAATCCATGGAGGTAATAAGCCTTTTACCTTACAGATATCATTAAATTTTGTGCATCTTTTAGTTTAGAAATTACAAGAGAGTTTTGTTTATCTTTCGACTTCAGAGCATGCCTGGAGCACCTGGTATGAAGATGTACTCGAGAGAAGATTTAATGAACAATAATTTTGGTGATGAAGATGCAGATGAAGATGATGACGATGTAGAGGCTGAATTCCCTTCAAATCTGGTAATTAAGAAATTCACTTTGTTGACATTGTTGGTGCGTCTTGAGGATTGCTTTCTAAAAGCTGCTTCTTAAAGTTGTAGTTTCAAGCTGCTGCTAGTAGCATAGTGCTTCCGTTTTCTTTTCAAATGGTTCCATAGAAATTAAAAGGGTACTTCGAAAAGAAAATAACTTGAAGAAGAAGCAACTTTTAGGGCAACCAACTTTTAGGGCAACAGTTTTTGGAAGTAGAAGTTTTTGTTTCCCAGCCGTAACATTGTTTCTCAAAATAGCTTCTTAAACTTAGTCGCCAAACTCCGGGATGCCAATCACTTTCAGAAGTCATTTTCTAAAGCGTCGTTGAGATGAATTTTGAAAGGAACAATATACAAATCTGAGCCTTTGCCTTAGAAAGTAAGTAGAAGACCATTGATCTGAGAAATTTACTTGCAGAAAAAAGTTCTGAGGACAGAGGAGAACAAGAAGAGCGATTGGAGAAAACAGTTCAGGAAGAAAGTCGCAGAGACTGGGATGACACTTAGAAGACAGGCGTATAAGTTATCAAACCGGGCAAAACAATGGTGGAAAGGGACAAAAGCACGGTCGAAGAAGAAGAGTTCAAAACCCACCAAAGCTGAGCTATAGAGCCGATACTCTCAAAGGAAGAGCCGAGGAATTTTGTTTTTCATTTTTATGCAATTTAAGCTGTAAACACTACATATGAAATTGAACGGAGTTTTCCCTTTTCTTTTCTCCTTTTTCGATTTTATTATTGACCCACAGTTTCGATATGATGGAGCAAATTACAATACATTCTTTTCTGTGTTCACATTCATTAGGCATATTTCACTACGGTACTACGATTTGAAACTGTAGTTACCAAAAAGAGAGAATAAAGAACAAAGTCGCAAGTCACAAAAGTTCTGAAGGAAATTGGTGTAAATTTCCAAACACCACCAAAATCGCATGCGAACAAGATGGAAATTAGGAAAGAAATTTCTAGTAAACCAACACACGGAATGACAACATCCCTCATTTACATCTCAGTTGGCGATTTCGAATCCACAGAGCATGCTTGCAACATTGATGTAACGCTGCAAGCTAACGTACAGTGGTACGAACTTTCAGGTTGTCAAAGACAGCATCTGATCTAGCACATCTCAGTGTTTGGTTATAGAATGGAGAGGGCAAAGAGCAAATAGAATGGGGGATGAATTAAACTCTGGAATATGAAGGGATGCTATTCCTGTCCCTGCACCAACTTTGAGGACTACTTTGTCCTTGAATAAAAAGGTATTCTTATAAATAGCATTTTGGTAAGTCTTTGTTCTTGCCGTATCCTTCAACATTTCCTGCGATGCAATAATAATTCAAGTAATTTACCACTCGAATGTTGGCTTGTCAAAACAGGAAGACTCCTAAAAAGCATAAATCAGACTTACAATAGCAAACGAAAAAAACATAATACGGAAAATTGAAATTTGTGAAATTTGTAATTTTGCGGGTACAAATATACAAAGAACTGAATAGCAAATTATCCCTCTAAAAACAGCCAAGCTTGCAGGGCAATGATGGTTTAGCTTAACACATCACATTAAAACAAAAACTTCTCGTGAACTGAAGTTAATAGCAATCCAAAATCAAAAACAGTTTCTTCTTCGCGCTTGTATGGTAAATAAATAAATTGAGGGCAGAGTTGCGGTTGTGATGTTGGGAAAAAATGTCTTGTTCA
>MKEJ01063478.1:0-19194 GCA_001753735.1 Embelia ribes
TTTAATAATCTTTTTATGTTTTTTTTAAGGGTGCATTTAGAAACAGACTCGGGAATGCTTTGAAATGCTTATTTTATTTTTTATTTAATTAATATTATAATAATCTCAATTATATTTTTTACAATCTTATATATATTTTCTTTTGTCTTTTTATAATAAAGAAATATCATTTTATCACACACAACACTACTTATCAAAACCATTTCTAAAATTTATTTACACTAAGATTATACCCATTTTTAGAATCAATTTTCAAAAATATATTAAAAAAAATAGATTTTAAAAAGCGACATCATTCCCAAAATAGACCTAAGTCTAGATTTCACAAGTTTTGAGAGTTTTTACTTAAACTCCAATGGTTTCTAAAGTTAACCGTTAAAGGCCCGAAAAAATTCCTACTTCGTCCACAAGTTTTCAAGTCATCACACTATGACTCAAGTTTTTAAGTTGGGTTGCAACAAGTAATGAAAACTTTATAATTACCTATGTATTAACATGCGTTAAATCATTTATTAAAAGCAAAATCAATCCATAGATGTAACCGAATAAGTGTTTGTTTAGTTTTTTTAGTACGTGAATTATTTACCTGTGCCCAGTGACCTCACATAAAGAAGGCAAATGAGATCATATGAAGTAAATTTTCCTTGTTATTACTTAAGAAATAATCTCTTAACATTTCGGATTCGTATCTTGAAAAGAAAAGAGGGGGGGAAAACAGCAAGAGGCACAAATACATAAAATAAGAAACAAAGTGGTGTAAATAATGAACCTCAGCATTCAATGGGGAACACTAGTATTTAATAATTCATTTATCCTATTAAGAGAAAAGCCATAGCCACTCAAGCTTATTGATGGTGGTGGCTATATATATTAAAAAAAAATTGATGGGGACATACACCACTTGACAAAGCAAGCAAATGAAGAAATAAAAATAGTGGGTGCAACAAAGAGCCAATGGAACTTCTTTTGATGAGTCTACCTAAAAAAACACTTGCTTCTCTTGACCTAACACTATTTCATACTTGAAAAAACACCAAGCTTTATTCAATAAGTAGATGAAATTATATATCGTGAAACTATTTGGGGGGGCCATAACTATGTCTAAATGTCCAATAATCTGCAGTTTATATGGAAATGCTAGTGTCATAAGGACTGCATGCGTGTTAAAAACGAATCTTATGTTCGTCACGCATGATTACATTTTTATGCACCGGAACAATACTAAACTCGACAGTAAATGCAACAGTGTAAAAACAAAGCTATGGTTTGGTATGCACAAATACAAATGGGTGGAAGATAATGACTTCTGAATTATTGAAACTACACAATTTACTACCTACCACGATATCTAGTCATTCTTCAAGGCTGTATCTAAGATTTCACTTTTAGTCGCACGGTATATTTCATGTACAATCATATGATTCACGACCTAGCACAACCACCAAATTTATCAATAAATAACCAGTCCATCCATTTCTCGGACAAAACTCCTAACGAAAGAGTTAGCGAATCATCACGAAACAACTGATCTGCTGTCATGGCCAGTCAACATTGCTCTCTTGGAGCAATTCTAACCCCCTATGACAAAAATCACCCGTGCCCTGCGATATGGAATATTCACTCCTTATCAAAGCAAGCAGAGTAGAGTTCAAACTCCAATACTGAGTATCAGAAAGAACTAAAATCGTAAATGCTTTACAATTGGACTGCAACTATAGGCTTTCTCCTTGTGGTTAAGGAACGAGCTACGATCGTTCACAGGATGAACAAGTTGCTTGAAATGTAGCTTAATTAGCATGTATGGATGCCAGCAATGCGATAAAACAGAACAGTTTAATGAGATCACGAGGTGCTCATCATCATCATGACCCGCTAAATGGACATTCAGCAAAACTCACCAAGGACTCGTTCGATGAGATCAGACCAGTCAGGTTTCAACATCTTTAAAATAAATTTAATGCCTTAAAGCAAAAACTAGAAAAAGGACAGTGCTTGAGGTTGTTGGTGTGTATTTTATTTTCTTAGTGCAGCAAATTTTTTCATTGTTTTTGCAAAGGCATTGTTGTTTAAACCTGGGGAAAAAACTAGCTAAAGCATAAATGCATAACTAGTACTAAACACGCCTCAATTTTTTACATTATTTATCTTATCTACAAACCATATAATAAACCGAGCTCACAACAGAATTTCCATATTTTACTTGGTGATCTTCTCAGTGGGAAAGAGCGAAAGAGGAAGAAAGAGACGAATAAATGATATACCGACATCAATAATTACAAACAGGAAGTGTCACTAGTGAGAAAGATAGATTGCGACAGTAACACACATTGCTTGTGTCGCGCCCTAAATCCCAAGAAACCCGAATACACAAGTATATGTTTCCCTTTTTGAAAATAAAAAGGAAGAAAAATTTTAATTAACAGATATAACTGGGAAATATATTTCCAACGCAATCTCATCAACGCAATTTAACCGTCACTACAGGACGATATTACTCACAGTCTATAGTATTGATCACATCAGTACTAAAAAATAAGCAATTCTAGAAAGAAAAGACGAATGTCAGCGCCAACTGCTAAGAAAAATCTATACAACATAGTAAATCTATTTGTTTACTGGTACAATATTACAAGCTATATGCTTACCAAAATGAATGATAACGGAAGGTATGCATATATTATCTATCTCTTGAAAGACAATAACATATTTATACTTTACCTTCTAATACAAAAACTATATCTTTGCTATCAGAATTCGCAACTGCTATATAAGATGTACATAGTTGAACTATTACAACAAAATATAAAGGCATTAAATCAAAATACAATCTTCAACTTCTCCGCGCCTGCCATAGTCAACAAAAACATCTACAACATAGCATCATATCACCTAGTGATACTCGATACCTGCCTCTGGGCCTACATAACAAGATATAAGAAATGAAAGGTGAAAATTGCAATTGTTAGACAATCTGCTAGAACATAAACTAGAGACTAAGCAATATGTACAGTATGCATGAGCATGTAGGTGTATAAACATGAACAAATGTAGAATATGTAAAGAATTAAATAAACTGCTCAGGCATGCACATGCTACCACACCAACACAACAATACTACCACTTCAACACAGTTTTAGACATGTATCTATAACTTTGTAAAGTTTGGTACCACACTCGCCTGCTGGGTTCCGCCACCCACATTGTGACGAAAACAAAACCTTCATTTATCCACCAGCCGTACTCTGATGAGTAAATGGTAAATCTCCGCTGCAAGTTTTCCAATTTTCACAGTAAGGCTGTAGGTCTTATTGCTTCTTTTTGTAAAAAGTGATACAATGCCCGATAATATATGGAACCACACTTGATTTCCAACACTTTTAAATCATATTTTCTATAAGAATCATGCCACGCCAACTCATGAATGTAAATGCCATACTCGATTACTCATGCAATTTACATTTCTTTCTCATAATAAACATGATAATAATAAACATGATATGATAAACAAGTTAATAATAAACTATGAGAATAACATGATAATTAAACTACGCAAGTTAATGAATCATGTTATATCTTCATCAATCACTTACTCATACTTCAATAATTACGAACGTATAAATTCACATTTAACTATGGAATTATATAAGGCTTAATAATTCACATTAATGTACACAGTATAACTACGGATAATTATTTCATCTATGGGAATGTATCAAACATGATCACATATGGCAAATACTCAAGTTTAAGTTAGAGTATATAGTCTACCATACCTCAATTCTCATTAATTGACGTCACGAAAATCCCACTTCAAAAAATCCCAAAACTCGAACCTTGAGCTTGGAATTTGATCTATCAAACGAAAACAGAACGAAACAAACCTCTAGATGAAAATAATCCTAACAATACGAAGATGAAAAAAATTAAGTTTATTTTGATAAACGATTTCGATACGGAAATCAAGACAAATCAAACGAACGAGAGAAAGTATAAAAATAACGTATAAATAATCTCGACGTTCCAAGGATTAAGAAAATTAACTTTTAATCGATGTTTGATCAATGGATCATAAAGAAATTGGATGAAATAGCTTGGGTGATTATATGACACCTCTCATTCTTTCTCAATCCAAAATTACGGACAAATGAAGAAATTGAAGGGCAAAAAGGTTAAAAACCATTTAAATGCATTTTATTTGACATAATGCATCAATGGCCGGCCTCCAACTGCACCTTCTGATCTATCGGAGGTGCCATACTGATTGATCGGTATGGTGTTTTCTGGCCATGTAGATTTTGCTCAAAGCCTTGCTCTGTAACGATCATTCAGATGAATTATGTTTCCATTGACACCAAAATAGGCCTCCATCGGAATTATGGTCCAAGAGTTATGCTTAAATTACCAAATTGTTGTACGAAAAGAATTCAATTGAACGTAACTTTCAAACAAACAACGAAATAAGCCAACAGGCTTCGAACCACACTATGTCACATACTTGACACCGATGCACTAATATGTATATCGTATATCAACATGTCTACATCCATCAACTCACAATACACTCCTCGAAACTCATATCAAAACTACAATACTAAACATTTTCCATCTATAACCAAACACTTGATCAACAACTACGTAATTATACATATGCTACTACCACGTTATACAATACATAATAATAATATTATAGCATGCTATATAATATTATTAAAATGCAAAAAAATCACTCAGAATTTCCAGTACGTTACATCCTTCCCACTTAGGACATTTCGTCCCTAAATTTCACATGCAAGAAACAAACAAAAGCGCGTACTGGAATTCTCGAACAACTCTGGATACTTGTCTCGTATCGCATCTTCTCACTCCCAAGTAATCTCCTCTATTGAGCCACTTTGCCACATTACTTTAACAAATCGAATTGACTTCTACTTCAGGGTTTGCTCTTTTAAGTCAAGAATTCAAATAGGCTTCACTTCATATGATACATCTTCCTCAACATGCAAGTTGTCAAAATTAATCATATGTGATGGATCCTGAATATATTTCTTCAACATAGAAATTTGTAAAACTGGATGAATACTTGACAATTCAGGCGGTAAAGCTAAACGATAAGCCACTTCTCCTACGGCCTCGAGAAGAAAAAATAGAACGATGAACCGAGGAGAAAGCTTCCCTTTCTTGCCAAAACGCATGATGCCTCACTTAAGGAAAACCTTTAAGAAAATATGATCACCAACCTCGAAAGACAAAAGACTTGTTCTTATGTCCACATAGCTCTTATGGCAACTACTGTCTGTTTCTAACCACTTTTTAATCAATTGAACATTCTAAGTCGTCTCTTGTACTAAATCTGAACCAAACAATGCACTATCACCCACTTCTGCCCAACAAATTGGATAACGACATGGATGCCCATACAACCATTCGAATGGTGTCATCTCTATAACTGTCTGGAATTTCATATCACATTCCGAGCACGTTACTCACTCAACATTGCACATAATGGAAAGAAATAAATCTCAAATAACATAATTTTCAATATCTTATTCAACATATTCTCGGGTTAAAAACTATTTGCCCAATTTATTTGAAAATACCACTAAAATCTCGGAATAACTTATCATCTTGACTTAATGGCCTACAACTTGAAAAGAAAGATAACCAACCTCATTTTGAAAACAAGAGATATAACACAATTCCGCTACTCGAGTGAGCTTCAACACAATTTCTAACCTTGAAAATATGGTCCACTAATAGATGTACCTGCTTAGGGTAAAACATAAGGGGAAATAACCCAAACAGGTGGTAAGTCTTACTGAATTTATGAGCTTAGAACCTTAAGTAATTATGCTACACACAATAATACATTCACACCTTACAACATCACACATCGTATACATACTATGCCATATAACCATCAGATGTCACATGCTCACCGTGCTTAGTTTTATGATTATCAAATTTCATAGTTATTACACATTTTAAAATACACCATGGGCCATACCATCTCCCTATGGATTTACACATAAAGATTTTAAAGTATTATAAAATAGGGCCAATCCACGATACCCTATTTTGTATATTAAATGGCCATTCCACGATACCCTCTAAAAATCACATTTGTTTGTCATTATTTAAAACTCGTTTTCACATTTCAAAATGCACATATCTCATGCTCATGCTCATACTCAATTTGTAATCACCCAATAACATATATCTATATCACCCAACTAGGGCACGTAAACAAATACATCAATCAAGCATATAATAAACATAACTTGTCATTCTAATCACAAAGATAGTAATTCTAACTACACCTATGATTGTGCATAGAAGATTTATCAAAAAGATACCGAAGCAACCTTAGAATTTCTCCTCTCCTAGCACCGACTGAAACGAATCATGTATATTTCACTCTCAATTAACTAATTAATCCTTATCATATCAATTTACACAACTAGGATTTGTTAGGAAGCAAAGAGAGACTGAATGGATTCATGATAAATTTACCTCAACAAGACAAGGATTAAGAGTAGAATTCGATTCCACGTTTGGATTGCCAAACGGAATAATCAATCACTAAGGATTGAGGTTTTTTGGCTCAAAATGCCCTTTTATGCCCTTTTTCACCTATTGGTTCACGAATATATGATAATAAATGTGTTTATTTTGCCCCATGCATGAAAATAAAACATTTTGAACTGTTCGATCCATCCATCCATTACTTAGATTGATCGAATCTTACTGGTCCAATTTTCAACTCTTCAATTCGAACTAGTTTTTGGTCAAAACATAAAAGTTGTAGATAATTAAAATAGCTTTCCATCGGTATTTTATGGGCCTAAATCAAACTTACGGTTTAGGAGTTATACCCAAAATACTAAACTGCTATTCATAAATTATTATTTGCAATAGTTACTTCACGTCGTTTGAAATTCTAAACTCATCATGCATTGCCTCACCATTTGTTACATTGTTAAACATACCGTTTCATGTTATAAACCTTAAAAATAATTAGAAGGACCCTACAACTCTTCCCCCCAAAAAGAAAATTTCGTCCTTGAAGTTTTGTTCTTTAAAACAACTCCAGACCCCTAAACCGAACCCTATCACAACAACTTCCAACTATTCTTTACTCATCCTCATAACATGCTCATTAAGAACATCTACATACAACCAATCTTTGGCAACTAATTTATGGTAGTTTCCTCTCTCGAATTTTATAATCCATAGATACTCAACCACGAGCCACGTAATATCAACACGTTATTATGGCTTAAAATTTATCTTCTACTCATCATCTAAAGTATTTTAGTATTTCTTTTCTCTATAATTCAGGAATTTCGGAAAACATTGGCATCGCATACTCGTTCGTAACTCACATTCAGTTTTCTCTCCATACTACTACCAGACGTCCATACCTATAGAATATCACTTTTTAAACTATAAAGCATTTCTATATCTCAACACAAAACAACATCTCCAAAACTCATATTATTCATGTACTAACACGCAGTAATAGTATCCTTAATGCAATTACAATGACAGACAACTACCAACTATAATACCATCTAGCATACGTATTAGACTTACATAAGTATCTAACCGCATCCTCTATAAATGCCAATTTAACTCAACCGACAACCACATACATGGATCTTCTATCTTACCAACCATATGATAACATGTGATAACGCGATAATGTATCCATATATACCTCAACAAATGTTAAATCCACTTTTGCAATAAAATAACCAAAGTCATGTAATCTAGACGACATGTCCAACTACACAATACAATAAGAATCACACCACCAACAACACATCCACTCAGGGCATACAACAGTTATGTCAATCCTTGGGATAAATGTACTCTTTAGGTCTACAACCATCACGACAATCACCTTAACGACAACACAAAATTCTATTGACAACATAATCTCACATCTTTGTATATAAATCTACAAAAATACAATATCTCACTCACAACAATCCCACCAAACTCCCTTTTATATTCAACCAGGAGTATATATATATATCACAATTCCAATTGTAAGGCCCCATTTTAAAATTTAAGGGTTACATACTTGAAAAGATATGTTAACAATATAATCAGTATTGAGGAAATGCTTGATGGTTTAGAATTTCAAACGACATGAAGTAACTTTTTTGAATAATATTTTCCGAACAACAGTTGGTATTTTGGGCATAACTCTAAACTGTAAGTCTTGTTTATGCCTATAAAATATCGATGAAAAGTTATTTTAATTATCTGCAACTTTTATGTTTTGACTAAAAGCTAATTCAAAGTGGAGAGTTGAAAATTTGACCAGTGAATTTTGATCAATCTAAGTAATAGTTGGATCTATTAAACTGTTGAAAATTTGACCAGTGAGGTTCGATTGATCCAAGTAATAGTTAGATCGATCGAACTGTTAAAAGTTTAGAATGTTATATTTTCACTTGTGGAGCAAAATAAACATATCCATTATTATATATTCATGAACTAATAGGCGAAAAAGGGTGAAAAAGGGGATCTTGAGCCAAAAAAACCTCAATTCTTGTTGATTGATTATTCCATTTGGTGATCCAAACGCAAAATCAAATTCTTCTCTTAGTTCTTGTCATGTTGAGGTAAATTTCTCATGATTTCATTCCGTGTCTCTTTGATTCCTAACAGATCCTAGTTGTGTAAATTGATATCAAGAGGTTTAATTAGTCAATTGAGAGTAAAATATATATATTTTCTATATAGGTAATCCATTTCCATCGATGTTAAGGGAAGGGAAATTCTATGGTTTCGTTTCGGTATCTTTTCGAGAAATCCTCTACGCACAATTATGGGTACGGTTAGAATTATTGCCTTTGTGATTATAACGACAAGTTGTAATGTTTCTTTTTATGTGCGTGATTTGATGTATTTGTTTATGTGCCCTATTTATGAGATAGAGCCGCATATTATTGGGTAATACTAGAATTCAGAATGATCATGAGGCACGTGTTATTATGATGTGGAAACGAGTTTTGAACAATGAAAACTTAACATGTTTAACTTTTAGAGGGTGTCGTGAAATGACCCTCTAATTTGCAAAATAAAGTGTCATGGAATGGCCCTATTATACGATAGTTTAAAATCTTTACGCGTAAAGTCATGGGGAGATGGTATGCCTCATAGTGTGAGTTAAAATGTGTAATAAACCATGTAATTGAGAATTTTGTGTTAAGTTGTTATTCTTGCGATGTTTTCTTTGTGTAGTATAACATGTTTATTTGTGTAGCATAATTACTTGAGATTCTAAGTTCGTAAATTCAGTAAGATTTACCACCTGTTTGGGTTATTTGCTCTTATCACCAAGCAAGTAGATCTATTGGTGGACCACGTATTCATGGATAAAAATTGCGTTGAAGCTCACTCAGGTAGCGGAGTAGTGTTAATTACTTTTCTTGTAGAATAATGTTAATTGTCTTTATTTTCAAGTTGTATGTCATCGAGCCAAGATAATATTTTGAGATTTAGTATTTTCAAATAAATGGGCAAATTGTTTTATCCCGAAGTTGATGTTATGCGTGAATTATTAAGACATTATATTAATTGAGATTTATATCTTTCCATTATGTACGATGTTGTGTGAGTAACGTGCTTGAGAAGTATTTGAAAGTCCGTGCATTACACAAATGGACGGGTAGACCGAGAGGACTATTCAGACCCTGGATTACATGATACAAGAATATGTGCTCGATTTCAGGGGAAGTTGGGAAGACCATTTGCACTTAGCCAAATTCGCATACAACAACAGGTACCATTCGAGCTTTTGGATGACACTCTTTAAGGTATTGTATGGGCGGATGTGTAGATCCTCTATATGTTAGATGTAATTAAGGCAATCATTATTGTTGGGACCAGATGTGGTGCAACAAATGTCAGAAGTTATAAATGTGATAAGGCAGAGACTGGTGGCGGCGCAGAGTTGTTAAAAGAGTTATGCCGACAAAAGAGTACATATGTTATCCTTTGACAAGGGGGATTATGTGTTTCTCAAGGTCTAGCCTTGGAAGGGGGTAGTGCAGTTCGGGGAGAAAGGGAAGGTATCGCCAAGGTTTGTAGGACCTTTCTAGATTATTGAAAAAGTTGGAAAGTTGTCATACCGTTTGATTTTACCACCACAGTTGGAGAATGTACATCCAGTTTTCCATATATCAATGCTACAGAGGTATGAACAGGATCCATTATATATTATCGATCATTCGGATTTAGTGTTAGAGGAAGATACGTTTTATGAGGAGCTGCCAGTGAGTATATTAGATCATCGTGAAAAGGTATTGTTGTGGAAGGTGATATCTTTGGTGTGGGTACTGTGGAAGCATCACATAGTCGAAGAATAGGCATAAGAGTGTGAAGAAGAAATGCAGAGCAAATTCTCATAATTGTTTACGGGGATGTTTTAAACTTCGTGGATGGAGTTTTCTTTTTGGGGGGAAAGGCTGTAAGACCCTATAAACTATGAGTACTAAATTGTAATAAACCAAAAGATGAACTAAAAACTAATTATTTCTCTCCCAACTATTATATTTTCATTATATGTTCGAACATATCATTGAAAAATAGAAAGAGATGAGGAGAGAAGGGGGGAAGAAACCTTTACACAAAACCATCCGATCCTAAAGAGATATCACTCCACATGATGATCTAAGGGCGGATTCAGGTTCATCTTCTTGTTCTCGATGTATTGAGGTAAGTTTCAATCCTTAATTCTTTGGATTGTTCACACCCACTCTAGCTATAATCAACCAAAAATTTGTTCTAATTGTTGATACGCGTTTAGACTCTATCAATAACGAATTTCTCAATCAATTTTTGTGTAGGGTTC
Organism: Embelia ribes; assembly: GCA_001753735.1. Lineage (NCBI taxonomy): Eukaryota > Viridiplantae > Streptophyta > Magnoliopsida > Ericales > Primulaceae > Embelia > Embelia ribes. Next base: position 10,868 of record MKEJ01063478.1, read on the forward strand.
GTGTCGAGTTGCAAACTCTCGAGTTGTGACGTTAAAGCTTTGTCCTCGAGATTTTCCGAGAAAGACGCTCCAAATTAAACAAGGCGTGTTGCGGAAATCAAAACTTATTATATTAAAATAACCATTTCCAATTTTGTTCTATGGTTGTTGAATTCGTAAAGAACTTTAGTGTTTTCAACGGCTTGTTTCACCTATCACTGACTGTTGAAAATTAGGAACTACCGTTCATATGAGAAAAAAGGTGACACTGGGTACCGTTCGAACCATGGTTTTAGTCGTTTAAACGGCAACCAGTTCGGACAGCTTTGCATTCTTTCACAAAAAAAGTCATCTCTCTCTAGAAAATTCAGAATTGAGCTCTATTTGAACCATTGGAAAGATAATTTAATAAATTTTCTAATTATTCCCAATTTGATAGGAAAAATTCTTCCAAAATTTTCCAATAATTCATTAAATATCAGGTCTTCAGCATATGGGATACTTTCAACGAACGGGTGATCAAATCGTACGTTAACATGAGAAAAGGAAAATGTGTAGGTAACCAGCTAGACAAGTTAATGATTGTAAGGTTGAGTTGTTAATATATTCAAAACTTAAAATATTTGGGGAATAACAAATTGATGAGAGAAATACTATTGTTGTAATATAGTAAGATGTGTTGTAGGCCTTGGAAAATATTAGTCCAAATTTCATTGTTACAGTAGTCGACTTAGGCCTTAAGAACACACACATACTAGGTTCGATTGGCTGCTTTATTTGTCATCGGTTTATACCTTCGGGGTGTACTTATGTTAGGACTCGACGAAATGTAACAGTCAGTTTATACCCTATGGCTCAATGAACTATTTTAAGTCATAGAAGTGAGTTTCACATCATCGTTGACTTAGGTACTAGTTATCGGGAGCATGGGATGGTTGCGGCAATTGGTACTCCTTTTGACCGGGTTCTAGTATGGGAAATCAAAATAGGAAGAGTTATCCACAAGCCTTTACGCGTAAAGCCTCGAGATATGATGCCCAAGTGGTCATTTGTATCAAAAGTAATAAGGTTGTGTAGTATATGTCGTACACTGGTTTATTTCTCATATGTTACTCTTATGGACTGAGATATTAGTAGGCAAATACATGTTGGTCATTTGTTTTCATTCATTCATTTATTGCTTTTGTTATTTCAATAGATTTGTATTCTTTTTCTACTCGTAACTATTTGGTTGTTTTTCTTTGTTACTGGTTTTTTTTTAATAAAACACCCAGCACAACCTGGAGTTGTAAGTCAAAGAAATCAGGGATAGCTCAGGGATGAAGCTCACTCGAGGGATTGGACTCAATATTAGCATTTACTATTGTTATTTCATTTACATTTTCAGATAGTTATAGGCCATAGGCTGAAATTATGTTTTTATCTGTTAAAATAAAGTTGTAAGGCCAATAACATGACAATGAGGCCTAGTGAATTTGATTTCTTTTATTATTGAATTTTAATGAATCTGACATTGAGATATATTTTATTTGAAAATATTGATCATTAGTTGTTGGATGATATGTAAGTGACATACTCGAGGGTTGTATCGAATTCCGGGCCGTTACAATACTTATCTTCTTATAAAATATGGTGATGTGGTTAATTATAAAATATACAAAACTAGTTTGTTTAAATTTTCATTACAACTAGTATGTATGGATATAATTACTCTAATTATTGTTATTTGTACTTATTGTTTTGCCACTGGAATTACATGGATGCATCACTCTTACTCTTTACATATTATCATGAGTATATGGCTTTTAGGGGGGAAATTTTTCTACAAAGACAAACTATTTGTATTCTTGGAAAACTTTATATTTAGCCTGCACCGTGTTGTCTCCAACCAATGGTAGCTTATTTATCACATGTAAAATCAGATTCTCAAATAGTTGGTTTTGGGGTTGTTTTCCATCTTTTTTCCATTCTTGTATGTACTTGCAATGTCGTGTTTGAGTTTTTGCCCAATGACAAGACACAAACTGTTAATTCCATAAATTAAATCGTCAAATCTCACTCAATAAGTATGGATCGGCCCATCAAGTCGCGCACAATCTTGAAACTCGAAAGAGACGTGTTTCGTGCTTGAACCTGTGCCAATGATAAACATATGACCTTGTTGATCCATTTGGATCCCACATGTACCAAATATCAAGTGCAATTTAACTCTTGAACAAACTGATAATATATCAATATTAAACTTTCTAAGATTCACTTCTGCTCACATTGAATTTCATGAATCTTCTCTAATCCGTCTCGTTATTCTTTAAAAAGTCATACTATCAGTTTGAAACCAATATTATTACTTACAAACTACCTAATCCCCATTGACAAATCGACAATCCCTCCTTACTTCCCCTTCCTCAGAACCAAGCGGGTTATTTTCCGACATCAACAATAATGCCTTTGCAAATTGGTCATGGAAATAATTGTTATCGCCTGCCATTTTCTGCACGAAAGGAGACGTGATCGGATCAGAAGCCAGCTCTTGATCAACCAGCATTAGGCCCTTATTGGACAATAGGTTCTTGTAGTATGCATTGTCGAGGACCATTGGCGTATCCAGGTCGTTTCTCGCGTACCTAACCGCCTTAGGATCGGGGTCAGGCACTGGGCAACGGTGTTTCAGGTACTCAGCATAGTCGGGATCTAGTGTGGGGTCCACGGAGGGGTAGAGACGGTCTTCTAGGTTTACGCAGTGGACCCTACCTACCGAATGTGCTCCTGCATATCATAATGTTGCTAATTAGATTGTACAGTTATAATAAATCGTGCTCGTGGTTTTACTTTGTTTACTATGCTCTTACAAAATAAAAAGTTTTAATCTAAACTCAGTCTATTTACTATGCTCTTACAAAATAAAAAGTTTTAATCTAAACTCAGTCTATCAGCCACAACAATAATTATGAAACAAAATTTTGCAACCACATGCACCACGCAATGTATAGGAGTAATTTATGTTTCATGGGGTAATAGTTACATGTCACAAAAAAGTTTAGACCATAGTTGTCCAAATAAAAAGACGGAAGCGGAATCGTTTTGGGAAACGAAAAACATGAAACGATGCTCTTAAAAATATAGGAAAAACGAAAAATGCCGATATTATTATTAATTAAATATATTATATATGAATCTACAATAATATTGGTAATATATATAAAAAATTGTATGTAACAATAAAAATGGTTATATATTTTCAAGTAAAATATTTTAATGATATGTAAATAATACTTTCATCTTATAAAAATAACTAAAAATAAGTTATTTTATTTATTTTTGTGAGTTTTATAATATTATAAAACTTATTTGGAATCAAGTTTTTTTTACCAGTTTGGGAAATCCGGAGTTTCCTTTTGGAAGTGGTTTCGACGTAAGCAAGTTATTTGTGCTTAGCTATTCTACATGATCACTTTGCCACTTCAATTTTGTCCTATATAGCAATGTCAAACTCCAAATTTAATTTCTTTCAATTTCACCCTCGAGTTTTTCCAAAGATTTATTATGCAAAATCCTTGTAAAAAGAAATAGAAGCTGTAGTATTTTACCTAAAAGGGCAACCGTCCCTTCAGCATCGATGCTAATGGACTCAAATCTCGAAAGAACCAGAGACATTGAATCATTGAAATTTGGAATATAAGCGTCCACCTCTGCCGCATGACTCTCCTTGCTATCCTTTCTCCCCGTTCTCATTTCAATAGTTGGCCCTCCGAGCTATAATTATGGCAACATGGTCATACAAAATTGTAATAATCGGAGAGAGGAGAGAAAGAGAGAGCGTGTGTTACCAAGACAACACCATCCCTAGCTGACAGAGCGACGATATCAGCACAAGAGACAGTAGTAGGGCATTCGCTCTCAAGGGCCTCCTTTATCGTGTTTATGTACTTGAAATTTCTCATCCCAAAGCTTCTATCAGAGGTCTTCTCCGATACTATCTCATTCTTTGAGTCCAGCAATAATGATGCATCACATGACTATTATGCATGTGAGACACATACAGGGAAAGTAACTGAGCAATGTTATACGAAGAATAACATTTTATTTTCCATCACATTTTCTCACGATGAATCTTTATATCAAATGGAAAGTAACAAAACGTGCTGATACAAGAAAACATGAAAGGTATCCTAAACTAACAATATTGTAGAATATAATTTATGTATATAGTAATTAATTAATTAAATTACCGTAACCATGCAATCATGAAAAAGATTTCTAATCCAAGACACAGCAGTGTTTCCATGCTTGTGGTAGAGATTAGTGACTTGTTCTTTTATGATCTCTTCAGCTCTTGGGCAGCTCTCTTTGTAGTAATTCAACTGCAGATCGGCTTTGCCTAGAAGGGATTAAAATTTTAAAAAGATAAAATACACAAATCAAAAGAGTATTAAAAACCCAACGTCTCGGCTACCAATTACCTTTGACATTTGTTTATATCAGATTGGGAAAAGGAAAATTCTTCCCTTGCCAAAACATTTGATAGAAAAAATTTTATCCAGTCAGGTAATTCATAGGCCGGAAAAAAAAAAAAAAAAAAAAAAGGTCACTACCACGTAAAAAGTGACACAATTGTCACATTTTTTAGTCAAAGAACTTATTTCCATGTAAAATCTATTAATTTTTTTTCTAAATGCCGGAGCTCGGTAAATCATTTGTGAGGATGGGGGCGGAGGAGGATTGGGGGCATGGGACGTTACTTATACACACCGCAAACTTCGCAAATTCATATTCATATATGTTTCCAATAAAAGTTTCAGAAATCGTACTACGCCTGCGTGGTACATTATTATTTACACTAATTTGCCTTATATAAGTATTTAAAATTACCAATATGTAGAAAAGGGCGTACCTGAAGAAAACTGCAAGAGTAACGGTAATAACAGAAAGAGAACAAAAGTGAGGTTGGTGGCCATCTCCTTTTGCTTGTCTTTGAAACTTTGAGATATGTATGTATCTATATGAATGTATGCATGTATATTTAAGCCAGTGTGCCCAATTACTATATGTCTATATGTATATATATAGTAGTTGCAAGTGCGCAGGATATTGAAAATATTAGAGCTATTGCCTTCACCACTCCACTAAAATCCCACTTTCTCTGACCTTTTGGCAATTTTCTCCCACGCCTGCAGTCCCCACAAAGAGCAAAATAATTTTCATCAGCAATTTGTTGTACTACAGTTATTTATTTAATTGTTGTATTGTAGCATTATAATTCTTATAATTACATAAGTTTGGTAGTACTAAATACACATTTGTTAGCAAAATTTATAAGACTCAAGGGAATATTTGATATTGTTAGAGCATTCCCATCTTATTCCGCATTTAAGTTTTACATTGGATACTTTAAAGTTATTTCTGTTGCGCAAAATTAATATTTTATCAATTGTTCACTAGTTTTCTATGCAATTTTATAAAATTATTAGAATAGCTATATATCATATAACTAAATGTAATAGTATGTTTTCACATAATCTTAACTACAGTTTTAATAAAAAGTTATTTTTCGATGAATAAATTATTTATAATTGATTTCTCAATTAGTATTTTACAGGAATAGTTCTCATGATATTTCTAAACAGGTAGCATTGTTGTGAAGAATTAGTGAACCATATTTTTCATTTAATAGATTAAATTAGAGAAATCTCGCTCATTTGACAAATTAAATAAGAGAAGTCTTGCACTTAAAAAAGAACCAGCGCGAACGCTCCCATGGAATGTCCGTAAAAATTAACTATTAAGCAATATTGCATTTTTCCTATTTGAAAAATGTGAATAGCACCAAATCCGCCCCTTGAAGAATTTAGGAGAAGTTGAATCTTATGTAAGAAATAAATTAAGCTAGCTAATAACAGTCACCATTCACTAAAACCATAACTAATGCTAGCAATGCAATTTATTTAATGTCTTAAATCCTTCAATCCTCAATAGAGAATATCTTAGATCTAATATTATAGAACTCAATTAAAATAAGCTAAATTCCCCCTATTAATTGCATAGTAGTTATACAATGGATATTCTCCAATGGAAATTAAGTAGCCACGTATACTCCAAAAATAGTGTAATTGCAGGGATTAAATTATTAGTCACAAAAATAGAATCTAACAACTATATTTACTGAGATATATATCCAACTTTTATTATTAAATTTTATTTCTGTGATCCAGAATTTATCTATCTTCCACTCTCCCGTCATTTTTACACCATTGAGTCATCTTTCTCATTCATGGATAAAGGTGAGCTACTTGGCCGTCAAACACCGCCCCACAATGAAATATGATATCATTATGTATTTTAGTTGTATCTATTAGTTCTACATCGCCACTAACATTTTCACCACCATAGAAAATTGCTAGTGCTTTTTGTTTATGAGCAAGTGAGAGTTTTTTTTTTTTTTTCTCTAATGCTCTGATGTAGAAAATTTAGGTGGTTCAGACATGAGTAGTGCTACATATAAGTCGTGACAAGTCACTACAACACAGCGGTTAAAACTTTTGGTTAGATAAAAAATTGAACTAGGTGATAAACATTTTTGCTTACACGCTTGGTCAACAATAGTATCCAGAAAATAAGAAGCAATCAAATTTGGTTTGATAGATAGAAAACAATCAAACTTATGAGCTCTCTCAAACTATCTTTTTTCTTTTTCTTTTTCTTTTTATTTTTCTTTTGGTTTTTTATTTCAAGGGAGTAAAAAAAAATATCGAGGGTTTGAGTGGATTTAATCATAATTTGGGTTCCCTCCACCAAAAACATAATTTATTGGGAAGAAGCCTAACTTAATTGGACAAAAAAATTTCTATGCTACCATCAAAACAATGAAGTTTGTCTCAAACATACTTCTTCAAGTGTGTTGAATGAAATTCAATAATTTTATTCACAAAGTCAAAATATGCGACTCTAATACTCAACTTTTTATCCTTTCGCAGCCTCAGCATAATAGATTAAGTTTTTAAACTCTCATATCATATCAAATTTGACTATGTTTAGTCGAGTGATCAATCTGGTTTGCACCCACAAAATTTTTCTTGTTATAACTGCCAATGTGAATTAAAACAACGAAATTTTGGAAAACGATAAGGTTCATTATTATTTTTTACATATGTTAGATTGATTTATGTAGAAATTACAAATAAAAAAGAGGAGTTGGAGAAACTAGCTAGCGGTTGCGAATTTTTTGTAAGTTTATAAAACTATGTTTTTTTCTTATTAATCAATCAGCCAAACATGTTTCTGATAGTTCTTAACTTCTAAAAAAAAATTGCCATCAACACCTTCATAACAATGGGATGTTCGCCATTTATTAGGTTAATATATATAATCACTAAGGATAAAAGCTCGAAATTAATTTGTACTTCTATATGATAATTAAGCTAAACAATCAACTAAGTGAACAAATAAAAAAGCTTGGGAATTAAACCAAGATCTACAAGATACATGCCTAATAATTAAAGTGACAAAGTAAAAATAAAGTTTATACTAATCGTACCTATGATAAGTAGGGTTGCTGCTATTTGTGCTTGTTTCTAGCTCCTGCTTGTTAATAAATATGACGTTTTATTTACACTATATATAATTATATATATAGATTACTAAGTATTTTATATTTTGAGATAAGTTTGATTTGATATATCTAACTACTTTTTAAAAAGTATATTTTATACAGTACTATTCGTTTTAGCAATATCTTTCACCTTATGATTTTATAGAAGAAGTCATCATGCACAAAATTATAATTTGATTAATATTAATTTGTACATTTTTTTATTAAAAGATAATATTATATTTTTAGATATTTAAATTGATGATTATCAAATTTGCAAAAGATAAATTTAAATAGATTACGATAATATACACCATAAGATAATATTGCAATATCATTAGGTATTTAAGCTAGTGATTATTAAATTAGTAAAAAAAAATTTAAATAGATTACAATAATACGAATTATTTTTAATACTTATTTAATAATCTTACCTGCAATACATTATTAGATATTATATCATTAAACTCCTAGTTTTATTTAAAAACTAATGCTTATATAATTGGCAGATTCACTACAAAAAAAACAGTGCAATTGCGACGGTATTTTGCGATGGATAAAATATCCGTCATATATTGCAACGGACTTAGCGACGGTTTTTTTATTATTTTTGTGTAGAGCGATTATTGAAACGAATATTTGCAACTGATAATTGTCGTCGCAAACCCTGTCGCTTATTTTTTTTTTTTGCGACGGTTATGGCCACGGATATTTGAAACGGCAATATTCCGTCTTATAATCCGTTGCATATATTGCCGGAAAA
>MKEJ01063491.1:0-22678 GCA_001753735.1 Embelia ribes
CCGTAGGGCGAGAGTCGTGGTTGAAGTAATTATTGTTAAGCTTCATAATTCTGCATTTTCTGTGGTGTGTCCAGTTTGGGTGAGCCCTTCGAACGATGGGTTTTTGCCATTCGAACGGTACCTAGAAGTTGTTCGAAATACAGTTCGAACAGCAGCATCGAGTAGGTCCCAGATTTCATTTTTTAGCCATTTTAAGCATGTGAGTGTTATTTCTTTTCCCATTTCCAGTGAGCAAATAGATACGAAGAGAGAAAAGCCCGATCTTGTTTAACACATTCATTTGTCCTCTATTTCTACTATTTTTATAATTAGCATTACCAAATATGGAATTAGCACCTTTATTCCCAAACTTGTTCTTAAGAAACTATTTATTGAAATTTGTTTGGCAGTTGTTGCAGTCAGTAAACTCATTAGGTTTGGTAAAGTATGCAGATTATCCCTGCAAGAGCAGACACTCTTTTCTGAGTCATTGGTAAGCATCTTCATATTACAGAGATTTTACTCTCTTAAAATTGTTATAGAAATTGAATTCTTTTAGTATAACTTAATCAAATTTTATGATCCTGATTTTTTTACCTTCGCATTTCCTTAACTTGATGCTTGTAGTGAGTTTACTGGTCATTCATGGACTCTGAAACACTTGAGGAATTGAAAACTGATGTTCTATAGGCTTGGTTTGGTAAAGCCGAATGGAAGAGAATCTTTGATAACTTCATTAGTTCGGTACAATTTCTTATCGTCGACCTAAATGCATCTTTTGTTTACCTTTTTTGGAGGGAGAAGATCTGAATCTCCATTAGTTTTTTCGACTTCAATACTAACGCATGTAAAGTTTCTGCACCCTAATTATGGAATGTTGAAAGGGCTTATGAAACTGTGGCAAATTAAGATACGAAGATGAAGGCACAAATTGTTCAAAGGCACTTTTCAATTGACATTTTATCTTCTGTACCTCGTGGACATAAATTTTTAGCTGCATAATAGTAAAGTCTATTCCATCACCGCTCGTGTTAATATCTGGCAACACTGGTAATGGTTGAGTGAAAAAACTACTAGAATTTTAGTTCTGTTCATGTTTGTCTGGGGAGCCTAAAGCTATTTTCCACTTCACCTTTAGATTTCTAGGAAACACTTTTAAGTTCTGAGAAATTTATCCTTACAGCTTGAAGAATTTGCATGTGTAGTCTTCTAGAGAAGGAAAACACTAGATCTAATATCAATGATTTCTGAAAATGATAAGAGCAAACAAAAAAAGAGAGAATAAATCCCATTTACGGGGAATTTTACGATGCAGCATTACTGCAAATTAAAAGTATATACACTCAATTCTTGTTCGCTGGACCTTTCGGGAAAAAAAAAAACTTGTTTCCTTATTTCCCTTAGCTTGATATATTTATTAGTTCTTTCAAAAATTTAAGAATATTTACTCGTACCAAAATATCTTCTTTAGCACTTTAACCATAAAATAAATACACGTTAACCCACCGCATAGAAAAAGTGTCACGTGCAACACACATTTTCCTACTAGTACTAGTAAAAGATACAAAGGTGCTAGTAGCAGACCATGGCTTCTACCATGCTATACATAATGAAAAAAGAAACACAACTTTAGAATGACAATTATATTCAAGGAAAGTTCAGGGGTAATAATAACTCAAGGCTGTATATCGTTGCTCTTAAACAATAGCAAAGTGATCCAATTTTTCACAAAAGAATTGAAGCAAATAAAGTACCTACATCTTGGTTTTTTCCCCACCATATATATCCCTAATAAAGCATCTTCAAATCTAGCATTGGGTACCAGTAAATAATTGTCGTTAAATCTAATAATGATAATATTGATTTGGGTGAGTGAAATAATGTTCCGTTTATCATAAATCCCATGAAAGCTCTATGAAGGCCTCGATCTCACAGTACTAACAGCATTCTTTGTTAATAGCCAACGAGTACCTCTAACGAGTTCCTCCTTAACCATAAACAGGACAGCAGCTGCAAGAACACTTTGTACTATTTTCGTACTCATTCCTTTGTAAAAGCCATTAAACCCTTCATAGCGTATCATCTTCGTGATTGCATCCGAGGTGCCTGAATTATTTTGAAGCAAAAAATCATTAAAAATTTCATAAATGCAAATAGGGGTGCATGCAATTGGCAAGTTGGTAGGAAACAAACAGTCCCTCGAGACACCACACTTTTGAGAACCTATATGAACACTGATACTAATTGTTCAAAACGTGCTTGGCTTGCATGAAAGGTTTCAGGCGTAAGAAATATTGGTCTGTTGAAGATGAAGTAGCTAACTCTGAAATAAAGGAGAATGAGGTCGCTGCGACCCTACTCATTCCACTTCCAATAACAAAGAGCTCCAACTCATGTTTGCCAACGACTAGAGGAAAGAACTATGTGTGACTTGATCCTTAAGAAATGGTACGTAGGCAGCTTGGTTGAAGCAAACTCTAGAGAGCCAGAGTTTATATATGACAGATTTTGTTCTAGAAATCTTAAGTTCTAAACATCATGATACATGAATCGAAAACAGGAAAGGATTGGTTGCTGATCTCTTTGATGGTAGGTTTTTTATTTGGGAGGTTAATATAAATTTTTTATTTTCTTATAAACGTAAATACTTGTTCAGTTGGCTTAATCATAATGCTTTCAAGATTTTTAAATAATTCTCAGTTACAGGACCAATAAAAACATGCAGAAAACAAGAAATCAATAAATCCAAGATCACAACCAAAGCATGCTTAGGATTTTATTATGTCCCAAAATGGATTAGTACCCCTTATTCATGTGTTCAACATTGCTCAACAAATCATCTCCAACTTCCCCCCATCACCTTGCTATAAGATACAGCTACGCTAACCTTTATAATGAAGCCGTTTGTCTCCTCCAGTAACTTGCTTTGCTTGAAGCCTTGCCTGAAGCGGAGAAAGAAAGATTTCTTATCTTCAAGTCACGATTCGACAGGAAAACGACCAGAAAAAGAATGGAATTAGTTAAGAGTACAAAATATATGCTCAACAACGAGAACTATTTTTTTTTTTTTTTCGTAAGCTCATTTCACTTGCCTTTACAACCAGAAGGGGGTATGTGACAACTGTGGCTCCGAGTTTCGCCAATGCTCCAAGCAAAAAGATCTATCAACATAACGAGCGAATACTCAGAGCGAAAACTATTAGGAATGTAGGAAATGGAAACTACAAATCTACAACCTGATGGCTGCAGAAGAGTATAAATAGGAATAAGAGAGCTCTTAAAATTTAGAGGTAAAGTTGGTTTGGTTGCGTTCACAGAGCAAACTTCCTATTCTCAGTCACATTTTAACTAGTTTCACTAAAAACACTGAAACTTTTGAGAACTGCTTTATTTCCGTGCTTTTGGGATTTTTGTGCAATAATAGACTTTGAACCAACAGAAACTACCCACAGTCCCAAAAACTGAAGGAGGGTCGCCTAACTACTATTCTGACATGTTTCCTGCAGAGCTTCTGTATTGAAAACCAGAAAATCGTTTAAACCGCAACCAAAAGCAGCCTATACTTGATTATCTTTTAAAGTTCACCATTTTACTTACTTCCAGAGCGGTTACACCAATGTTGCTGTTCTTACTCACAGCACGCCTTTGCTTTAGCTTCTTTAACATGGTCTCATAAAGCATAAATTGTATCGAGGGGTTGCTAACCTGAGCACAATAGCAAGGACAATCAGCCATTCATGCCCAGCAATCTAGTGGTACGTACATATAGGAACCACTTCTCAACATACCATGATCAACGTTGGTAAAACCCCTTTCCAAAATCCTAAAACTCCAGCTTCGCCATAAACTTCTTGAATCTGTACATGGTAACTACCATGTTAACCAAATACTACAACAAATAATAAGAGAGCAAAGTATTCACAAACTGATTAAGTCTTAATGTACATGGACAAGTATATGACACAAAGTCTCAATATTTTAGCCTAAAAGTGACACCTATCAGTTGAAAAAATATACAATGCTCACATGGAAAATACCATGTGAAGCCATCAAAGGTCCAGATTGAAAATCTGGAGAACATTTTAATGGAGATATTTATCTGCACCATTGGTAGCTCATGATGCAACAGCGGCATCATATATTTCCTCCCATCATTTGTAGCTCATGATGCGGGATAGTTTAGTTTAATTAAGATATAATCACTGAACTATTTTAAGTCATACTGTTTTTCAAGTAGAACTCCTCTCTTTGATTTCCGGATGTTGTCTTTTTTAATTGGAACTTTGTCTCTTCAATTTTGGGAATTTTTTTTTTTTTTGAAATAAATTTTGGGACTTTGTCCCTTCGATTTTAATGGTGATTTATGGTTACTGATTCTATAAATAGCTTACGGATGTGACTTTATAAGTAGTTTCTAGAAAGCTGATTATTAGAACGTGGGTTCTTCAAAGAAGGTCGATCTCGTTTTTCTTACTAGAGTGGTGGATCTAAAGTTCAATCCTAGTGGTTAGGATTTTTTATTTTCTATATCTTGTTCGCTTTTCCTTCTTCATTTTGTTCCAATCCATCCTACATCAAGGAGAAGTCAAATTAAGTCAGCAAATTGCAACCCTGTTAACCAAACATAGTTCGTGAACCATAATATTGGGGTTTAGGAAATTATGTTGTGAATAGCAGACATGACTTGCGTAATTCCGAGTACTTCCCTTCTTTCATTTTCTTTAGAGCAGATCATGGGTGCCCACGTCGAGCTGGCATCACTTGGTTATCATTTTGATATTTTTGACAATCTTGCATGTTGATCGAGAATAATGAGTAACACTGTCAGACTATACACTTGTAAGTGTCTTATTGCATTTCACAGCTGCTGGCCACCTGCCTGTGTATGAGCTTCATGTTTGTTAGTTGGGCATGTACGTCGACATGTATATATGGTAATATGTAGAGATATCATTCAAGTATATGTGGAGATTTGAAACCACTATGGATCTTCATGTCTTTCATTAATAAACTCAGATGCTAGTTGTGTAATGTTCTTTGGAAGTGTGGGAGCTGCTAGATCTCGGCACATGGGGTTGAATTTATGTCTCTTGTGTTCAACCACATAGCAGAATGACTTGATAGATGTGGTTATGATATTAATGACCAAGCTGGCGGCTTCTTTGTTTTTAATGCATGAACCATTATCAATCATATTCATCATTTGTATAATTTCCTAGAAATGCTTTTCAGCTGAAAAATAGCCATAAATGAAGAATAAGGTTTGGTTCCAATCTCTATTTCCTTGGAATTTTTTTTTTAAGAGCTCTCTTTGTTCCGTCTCTCTCCGAGTGTTTTTTTCTTTTTGCAATTTGTTATCTGGATCATCTACAGCTTATTAATATTTTTGTGTTTGGGTTTTATTATGCAAAGGGTAATACTAGATGAAAAAAAAACTCTAATAAAGACATACAAAAGGGGATGTGTGTCAACACTGCATTGGACATATAACAAAATTGGTTGGACCCCTCCCTTGTTATTACCAAATGCAATGTTGACAAATCAAGTGTTCGGAAGAAATTTTCATTTGTAAATCATTTTCCTTGAAGAAATTTGGACTTATGTACCTATTTTTTCTTGCAGCAATACATTCACAGCCTTGAGGCTTCCCTACAAGAAGAAATGTCGCGACATGCACCTCTGTATGGAGCTGGGTTGGAAGCTCTGTCTATGAAGGAATTGGAGACACTCTCTCGTATACATGAAGAGGGGCTTAGGCAGATTCAAGCCCTCCAACAACATAAAGGTAGTCCAGCTACCGGATCTCACACCCTCTCTCTTTCTCATGGGTTATATGCTGCACCGCCACCTCAGGTTGCCGTGGGATTGCCACCTTCTCTCGTACCAAATGGGGTGGGGATCCACAACAACGGCCACATCAATGGTGCAGTTGGACCTTGGTTCAACCACACCCACCCTTGAGCTTGGATGTTGTCCCTATTTGGTCAATTAACCCAGGTGACACTAGTTTTTCTTTTTGTTTTCATTCTTCACCTTGTTGAAGGTTGATATCTCAGTATTATAGGTGTTATTTTTTTTCCCATTTGGCATTTTGGCTAGGAAAGCTGTTGGTAGCAAATTCGAGTTAAAGTTGGGGGGGAGGGGGTGGTCAGGGAATGCCCTTCTAAAATTGTTAAAGTCTCTTTGTGCCAACAGTTACAAAAGCTATTAATCAAAAGCATTGAAAAGTTTTGTCCATCTTTGCATTTGCGTATTTTCGTCTCTCTCTCTCTCTCTCTTGAATGCCTAGTATTATAGATAATGTTACTTGAAGCTAATGGCATTCCAACCAATCTCCCTAAACACAACCCCTATTCTTAAATTTAGAGAAAAGTTGGAGACAGATGCTCAAAAACACTTCCACCAGTAATCCTACCACTGTTCAAAACTTTAAATAAAATACAGATTTCTACTATGCAACGTCAGATCTGGACAATAACTGTAAACTCCTCTACTTCATAAATAAGTATATTTGGATTAAAAATATAAACAAAACTTTATTATTTCATCTCCCTCTCCACCTTGCGGCTTTGTTATCCTTGCCACTCCCCACCTCTCATCTCCAACCACAATTAGCCTCTAATTACTAGCTGTTGGTGTTATTTGCTTCCACCGCCAAGTCTATTGGCATCACCAAAGTTCATCATTGTCAAACTCTGGCATTACACCAGAGATGAAGAAAGAGTAGACCCAAAAAATGGCACATGAATAGCCAAATTTCTGATCTTATTCTTCTACCAAATTCAACAATTGAAGATCTGTGGGGTATTTCTTTAGTGAGGTTGCAGCAGTGAAGGCGATGAGTGACCATTATTCGTGGATGAGATCATGATCAAGAGTGGGAGACAGGTATATTGGTCTAGGGATTTAATGGATTACTATTTTTGTATTTATGATAATGTTATTTTAATTTATTTAGGGTTTTGTTAGAGATGTTGGTGGCGCTTGTATCTAAATTGAGCCTCTATTTTTATTTAGAGAGCCAAGTCTATAAACTGAGGGCTTGAAAATGGGATGACTGGTGGGAATGCTCTAACAAGGCCAAGTTCATGCACAAAGCTACAATTCTATGGAAAGAAATATAGCTATAAGAATGAACACAATTGCATTAAACTTCTCCCTTTTTTTTATTCATATATTTTACAACCACTGGTAAAAGTCTATTGCACAGATTGTTGTTATTTTGTCTTGAGATAAATGTTAAATGTGCAAGACGTTGTGCAAGGCGTATTCTGTTGTTACTTCCCTAGGGCTACTCTTTTTTTCCTTGTGCATCTTGGATATGAATTTGCCCTATGTGCCATGTGTTCTTATGTGAGTCCCATATCCATACTACAAAAAGAGCAAAGCTGTTATGTTTCTTTTGCTGCGTTGGTATGAATTTGCCCTATGCGCCATGTATTCTTATGTGAGTCCCATATCCATACTACAAAAAGAGTTGCGATGTTTCTTTTGCCGCATTGGTTTTCATGTCATTGTCAGTCATAAGGTTATTAGTAGGGCATGCACATCATCAACTACCAGCAAACAAGTTAAATCGTTTAAACTGCTAAACAACATCATAGATTTTCTTTATTTAGATGCTGTGATACTTCCGCGATATTGGAGCTCTTTTAATATGTATGGTTCAAATATGCTGTGAAAGAAAAAGAGGTTACTTAGCAAAAACACGGTACAGAGAGGAAGAAACATTTTTCCTGGGCCAAATGCAGCATTAAAGGAGTGCTGGTTAATTATCCTGGTTAATTTAGGCTTTTAGAGTTGGATTTCAAAGCTGTGTTGTGTATGGTATAATCTACTTCTTAAACTTGATGCATGTTCACCAGTCGTGGAATGTACCCTTTGTTGGTGCCTAAATTTATCATTCTCATTGTTTTAAGTCAAAAGTTTTAGTTTTTTTCTCATCTCAAGTTATAATGTACTGTAGTTCTTTGACTGTTATTCTAGGCCTCTTTTCATGCTTAGTACTTGGCTCTATGATTCTTAGGCTCATATATATATATATAATGCACATCTGTTACCTAGTACTTTAGTTTGAAATTTTATAATCTAAACAAGCTTTAAATTAATTCTCCGAAGCCATACAGAGTGTAATATCATATGAAAAGCATCAAATCTCTTGGGCAGTTGATTTAGAATGAAATGTCTCCTCACAGCTCTTAATCCTTCCTTCAGTTTCATATATTGGTCTTCGGACACAGCCATCAACGCTTCATCTAGCCTTGGAATATCTCCCACCTCAACCCGTATCGAGAACGCCTCCCATCGTAAAACATCACTGAAGGGCAAGACGTAATGGTCAGACAAAATAACCGGGACACATTCTGCGTAAATAGCCTCGACAATTCGAGGGCTAGCGACTTCATAGCCACTAGGGCACAAGCAGTACTTTGATTGGAGCATGAAAGAGTAGTAGTCTAGGCCTTTGGGGAGATACTCGTAGACTTGGAGAAGTGGATTCCTGCCCTTCCAGTGTTGAAGGAGAATGGGGCGGATGGGGCCGTGGACCCCACCTGCGAAGAAGGCGAGGTAAGGCCGAGGGAAGTGAGGTGGCGGAGGAGAGATGAGTTTGTGAGGAATGATTCCACCGTAGAGATGGATCTCGGGTAGGCTCACATCTTTCTGTGGGTTGAATCCTTCCGAGGAGTTTGCATTGCACAACACCCTGATGGAGTTGTTGAACAGCTGTGTGTTACCTTGAGTGGCATGAGGGCCCTGCAATTGGTCAGTTATGAATTTATGAGGCATGGATTTGGCATATTGTTATCGAAAATTAAAAAATGTAGAAATTAATAGGCTCATCAAGAGTTGAGCTCATATGATTATCCTAGATGTCTGGCCACTGCTGGTGAAGTAGAACGCTGATGTCATGGCTTGTTAAGAGCTTAACTTGAGATGTGATCCTCCACTGAATGACTGAAACTCGAGCCTAACTTTGTGCTCGTTTTAAGACTTAAAAATGAACCATATTCATTACGTTAATTTATTTACCTTTGTCTAGATGAAAAACCAAGTTCAATTGCCATGATTTTAAGACTTCACAAATAAGTGAAGGCAAGTATAATGACTGTATCCTGCCCGCCTATTTTAGTACTAATTAAGAGAAGTAGTGAAGGTGCAAAAGGAAAGGAAAAAGATTACCCAATCATGGCAAGAGAGCATGAAATGGTCCGCGCCTAGGCTCCGGTTCCAATAATGGTGTCTGCGTGAAACCAGATCGATGTAGTCAGACACAGTGCGACCGATGGCGTGGTACTCGTGGGCACCTGGCACGTACAGATACTTAACCATCATCGCCACGCTAAATGGGAGAAAATAAACCAAAGCTTCGTTAGGGTCTTTCGTCCTATAGAGATTCCCCTTCTCCATTTCCGTGATGAACCGTCCCTCTGTGGTGTATATGTTCTTGCACGGGCCATCGTGGAACAGCGGGGGCTCCCCCTCCTCGTATACGTATATCTTGAACGATTTCTCCATCTCCAAATAGCTCCTACAATGATTTAACAATCAATTAGGGTTACAAAATGAAGAGTTTTATATAGGTTAGGAATTCGTACATTGAAAATGATACACATATTGTCAATCATGCACAGGTACTGTAAAGACATTTACGCAGTTAGATTCTGTATATTGAACCTGGTTTTAAAATTGTAAGGAAAACATAGAAGCCTATATAGTTTATATACATGTACATACATAATATGTACATTTATTATTTTAATTAATTTGTACCTATGAAATACGTTGGGATTCCTATAAATGGGGCCTTGAGGAACATAATCAGAGTCTTCATATGTTGAAGTCATGTTTTTATTTTGGGCAGCTTCTCTTATTGATAATCTTGCTTTGGCTAATATTGCTTCAACTCTTTCTAATTTTGTGTATTTCTTTGTCTCTATACCATCATGGCTAGTAGATTCTGTCTCCACAACCTGATCAGATAATAATAATAATAATAATAATAAATAAATAAATAAAATTAGCCCAAATATCTAATCATATATAATTAAAAAAATTAATAGTCAGCTTTTGAATTATTATTTTTGGACCGTAATCTAACAGTACTAAGTTGATTACCACCAGACTCACTTTGATTTATTTTTCAAGATTAACAATAAGATTCGCAATTTTTTTTCAAAGTATCGAGTTGTTACCAGTTACTGTATAATTAACCAATCATGTATTCCGCGGTATTTAATAACATGCAATCTGGTAATTTTTTTTATATAAACATCACATCGCACCCAAAACAATTAAGTCAACATAATTTTGATTAAGGCCAAATTGTAATTGGGAATAAACGTGGGTGTAAAATTGCAATTTATCCTTTTCTAACCATTAACTTGATTTTTCTACATATATTCCGGATATATGTACGTAGACATGGTGCATTTTTGCTGTAATTATAGGTATTCTGCTATTCTCTTCCTACTAAGCATTGTAATATAGAGTGCAGAATAATTTATTGATTAAAAAAAAATAGAAAGATGGAGAAAATAAATAAATGATTATTACAAACCAATCTAGTCTTTGATAAGTACCGGAGAATATCGAGTTGTTCCTTGATCCGCAAGTGTGCTACTATTATCTACAAAACGAGAACCCGAGCCCGAAAAACCATATCTCAATGGCCGCGGAGAATGGAGCGAAACCCAAGATCTCTCGGGACCCAACGTACTATCAACAACGAAAATTACCAATAAAGGCACCGTGATCAAAATAAGGGAAACCGAGATCGAGTAGCATAGGGATGAAGTCCCTAATTGGGACTTATTCATGATAAATCAACTCCTTTGCTATCTTGCAAGATTTACAATTATTGATCTCTTGATTTTGCACATAAAATAGAAGTAAGAATTTGTTTGTGCCTTACTTGAGACATGTCTATAAGTTATTCTTTGCCGCAGATGACTACTATTCTCCATGGTGAAGATACATAAAATATAGAAATATATATATATATGCATACATAGTGTATATATATCATTGTGGCGGGCTATTAGCTTATAATTTTTTCTTCTCATGCTAAGGTTTTGGTATTTATGGAAGGTGCATGATTTAAGGATTCTCTATTGATCGTAATATAAAGTTTTCCTAAAATTTGTAGCGATATTCTTCGATACAAAACAAAAAAAGACTGCGTATATATATATTTTTTAATTAATGCTCAATAAATGTGTATCTAATTATGCATATAAATATTTTCGATTGGTATGTCGGAAAATGGAAAGTGGACAATAACGGGTGAATTTGATCTTATGAAATTAATCAAATAAAAGAAAGATAATTAATTAAAGGCGATAATGTCATCCCTATGGTAACGTCATGGATACTTACAAATTGATTAATATTCTCCTCATTCCGTTTCTTATTTCCTTTTCTTTTCTTGTTTTTCTTTTCTTTTTCTTTTAATGCTGAGCAATATCTAACAGGGTCCTTACAAGCAATGAAACTATACAAAAAGTAGCAGGAACATACTAAGACATTTATTAGGAATGACAGACTCGTGCATATTTCAGAAAGGTAAGGGGAAAATAAAGTAAAAATGCTATATTCAGAGGTATAGGTATGCGTACATATCTCATTGTTACACAAATTACTTCTAAAATACGGCAAGCTAAGAAGTAACTGTGAAAATGTTAGTTACCTTCAAAGGTTCAGGGCTACCCTCAGCCACAGGGACATCAGGACGTCCAGCGATCTCACACTATCCTTTTGCACATCAAAAAATAGTAAAAGATCACGAACATTATCACAAAAACACAAAATAAATAAATAAACCAGACACGAAAAACATACCAGAAGCAATGCATTGCGAGTGGCATCTTCAGTCGTAACATTGCCAAAAATAGTGGTCAAGCCTAAGATTTCTAGCTGTGAACTTCGAAATGCCATAAAGATTGCCATGCTATCATCTGTACAATCAACATATCTCAGATATGATTCATACAAATCCTACAGGAATGTAATACGAACAAAGAGCAACACCTCTTCCAAGGATTACCAATACGGAATCCTGTACAAGTAGGGACGTAGTCGACATAAAATTTGGGAACCGCCGATTATACATAAGAGAACATTATATTAATAGATGCATTCCAATTGTGCACCTAACAAGCACCTAGGAACTTAGTCTTTAGTAAACGAACGCCACTACTTATATGATCTTCAATGTTCAGGCAAACCTCAAGTAACCTCAGCTGCTACAATTGTATCAGTTTTTTGTCTAAATACATTCAATTCAAAAAGATTTGTTTTCTAGATGATTCCCTCCTCCCAATGATTTATGAATCGCCTTCGGCTATTCCTTTTACCCCTCCCATCCAGAAAGATCACGTAGATAAAGTCTTACCTCTACAACTGGATTAAAGTCAGTCAATGACTTTTCTCTTAACTACAGAAAATGAATTAATCATTCATTCATCTAATTGCTCAAAACTAGGAAAAAAATCCAAAACTTAGCCAACAAAACCCACAAATCAACTAAACAACCCACTCAAACAAGCACAAATGGATAGAGACTTCAACCAAATAAAAAGGAAAACAAGAAGCAACGTCCTAACAACAATACAAGTATCAACAGAATTACCAGAGACGGACCTATGAGTTTGGTAGGGGCTATAGCCCCATAATTTGAAAAAATACACCCAATATCTGATTTCTTAGTGTAAAAATTCATTTATATAGCTTTAGGCACCGTTTGGTTAGTTTTTTAGTTTTCACTTTCTAAAAGCTGGCGTCTCAACTGTTTTCATAACTCAGTTTTTTAAATGTAAAAACCTGCATTTTATTTGGTAGTAACTTCTGAGAAACAATTCACAAATTGTAGAACTTCAAGAATTTTTTGTAAAAAGAATTTAACTTTAAAATACTGATTATTTTGTACCACAAGCATTTTAGAATTCTCGTATTTATACCAAATAAATAGAAAAACGTGAATTTGCATTGAAAACATGACAAATATAGGTAATAGCAAGTTAAAGCATCACATGCCATTAACAATCATATATCAAGATTCAACTTAGCTCCACCATCACTCTCTCCACAATACTTTTCAACCAATGATTCATTTTCTAATTTTTACCGCTCGGATTATTGGAGCAAAAGAATCATACTCTATGTACACCTTTTGTTCCAACAAATAATTACTATCATAGTTTACGTTTTAAACTAAATATTAAGGATCATCTATGGCATTGAAAATTAGATATAAAACGTTAATGGTAGAATAAAACTAAATATAAATAAGTGAGTTTCAATTTTGAGTATGAAAATAAATCACAGTTGTTATATATTCTAATTTTCAAAAACATTTTTTCATAGAATAAGAGATAGAATAAGTAAACTATAAATATACATTGAAGATAGAAAGTTAAAATATATTTATTTTTTAATAAAATACAGTCCATCTTTCCTTTCCATTACTTTCCAGCTAAATTTTGAAAACCTAAAAACTAGAAAAATAAGTTCACGGAATTACTCCTCTGCTTTCGAAAGTTGAATCTGAAAGAGTTTTTAGCTTTAAAAACTGAAAATTAAAATTATATATATATATATATATATATATATGACCTTTGAGCCCTTAAAAATCATTTTCTATGATGTTGAGCACGTAAATCCTAATCCTCTGAGAATTACAATAAAATGTTGATGGATAAGCAAATGTAACCTAAAGGAAACATAATTAACACAATAAAATTAAAAAAGTGGGGGAAATTGGGCACTAACCAATACCAGGATCGGTATCGATGATAATCTTCTCGCGTTTATCCTCGTAATACGACGCCGTTTCCCTCTCGCCGTTGACGTGTGAATTCAACATCGCAGACGCCATGATCGTCCCTCCCCTCCCCAATTATTTAGTCAGAGAAACAATCTATTTTTATTATTATTATTATTTATAGAGAGAGAGAAGAAATCCACCTACCCACATTAAATCTCTCTCTCTCTCTCTCTGCTCTGTGAATAATAATTGGAAATTTGTATAACGTGGGGGAGGGAGAGAGAGACGAAACGCTCAGCTGTTACGTAGTTTATGTAACGACGAATGGAGATTGGACACGTGGCAGTGGGGCCACGTGGATACGTATCTACCGGATATTCCTCCTTTGTTATCCACGGTTTGTTAGGTGTAGTTGGAGGAAAGGGGCGGAACTTTTTGTACTGCTTTTGCTGACTAATAATCCAAATTCATCAATACTATTATCTGTTTATGAAAAGAGGGTGAGGCTGAATTAAATTCTCAAGGACTAAAGAATTTGCTTACCTAGTTCTATGTTTTAATGGATTCTTTACTCATCGGATCATTCTGTATTGTAATATAATGTAATGTAATACAAGTTCACTGCATATTTATATATCGGATAAACGGTCTAACTTGTAGTAAATAAGTAGATTTCCAGATGACAGTATTAACGGTAACATTAACAAAATTAGATAAAGTTCCCAACAGATACAGTGTCCATGGTAGAGATGTTCAAAATATACAATATGAAACGATGGTAAACCCTATCATAGGATTATTTTACCACCATGCATGGACAGAAATGGCTGATGGGTTGGATCATCCAAAATCTGATCCAATCCAATCCGAACTAGCGGAGCGGATGACCCAACTTAACCTAATCCGACCCATATTAATCCAACTGCTGGACCCGACCCAAATCAGAACTAGTGATTTGACATGACCCTATTTATTGACACAATTCTTTTAAAAAAATTATTTTCTTAGAGATCCTTTGTATGATTAAAATTAATTTTAGATAGTAAAATCTAGGATAAACTTTAATCTATTTTTATCTTTTTCAATATGATGAATATTACTTGCAATATTTATGAAATAATTATTGAGACAATGTACGATATATGTTTTAATATATTTCAAATTCTTGTTGGATCCCTAATATATAGTTATTTTTTAGCTAGTGATTGGGTTGTTTTTTTCCCTCCTAATTTGTTGCATATTGACTCAATAATTTGTATGGATATGTATATTTGATTGAACAATCAAATGATTATACAAATTAGTTCTCTTTTACCAAATTTAAGATTTTCAATAATGAGCCAAAATCTCACATATATATGGTTGGTTACTTCAGGAAATTTTATCATAATAGACCCATTTTTCAAGCTCATGTCCTATTTAATTTTTTTGACCCACGAAAATACTAAACTTCCTTTTATATTCAAGTAAATCATAAAGGATCATAGGCTAAAGAGTTGCCCTTAACACAAGGGTAAGAATAAAGGAAAACACAAGAACATAGAATTATTTCTATAGTTTTAAGATAATGTATAAACAATAGTGAACAATTCATAAGATTGGGTGATAATCAATAATGAGCGAAATACTTAATTTTAGGTAAAAATCTGATTTCCATGTTGCAATAGAATATAAACATTTTATTTTCAAGACTACCCAGTATTGTTTCAGAGTACTCATTAGTCATTACCCAGTGACTTATCTTCAATTGAAGAAATTGATCTTTATAAATGAGAAAATATTGGTTCAATTTTCATGATACTTAAGACTGTTTTTAAATTAAAAATCGTGGGCTTTGCTTTATAATTTCTTATATTAATTCGATTCGATTGGCCTTCACCCTTAGATTTAATAATAAAAGTATTTAAAACACGGTGGCTGCCAGTCTACTTACACCTAAAAAGACAGGGCGCACCGTGCAAAAATCTAGTGGGCATTTTCGGGTCTAACCCCACCAACCTTATCCGACCAGAGATGAAGTTGAACTGCACTTTTACCCGATCCGATCGAATCGGATTGGGTCGAGCCAATTTTGCATTTTCTTGCCGACCCTATATATGGTTAATTCAATTGCCAAGTAACCCATAAGGAACTTCTATCATCAATTTCTTTTTTTTTTTTTTTTGGAGGCTCCCATTCAAGGATTCTTTTCATGTTTGAATTCAAGGAAAAATACATACTAAAAGATTATTTAAGTGTACAATTTTGCGCCATCTGCCTTCGTTAATGACTCTTAGCATTTCCAGCTGCTTGTCCAGTAGAGCTCTTTACTATGTCACCAGTTGCAACAGATTTTTTTATCTGCGTAAAAACAAGAAACAAGGCAGAAAGCATATCACAAGGCGGATCCTTTAAAAATCTTATGGGTTTCTTTCGTCCCTTTCCCTAAATTTCATTTCCCCCTATCGTCGAAACAGTTTTAAAAATTTGAAAATAATGGAATCTTACATTTCTTTGTTTCATGCTATATTGAAAGGTTTTCAAAACGAATAATCGGACCAACTAAAACAAGTCAATGAACCTTTACTGTGCTGTTCTCAGCACAAGTATCTAAGATTGTTTTCTGAACCAATCAATCAATCACCTTATGTAGTAATGTTTTCGTTTTTAAAATAAGAAACAGATTTCGAGAACCACAACCAAACACCGGCTTTATATTATCGTATTCTCTAAAGTAATGACCTTGTCACCAAGGTTCATTAGTAATAAGTCGCAATAACAAGTACAAGCATTGAAGCTTGCAAGCATAGACCACATTACACAAACCTAACAGCTTACCACTGCCAGTCGTTCCTTGTGAATGTCATTTATAGACTGCAAAACCATCATAGAAAGGGGAAAGTTACAAAAAACGAGAATAATAAAAGAGAGTTTCAAAATCATAATAGACCATATAGAAGTCGACCGCAAAACTAGCATGTTAGAGGTAGTTGGTAAGAATTACCGGCTTTTTGTAACACTTAATCTCATCGCCCATAAATCCAGGAAGTGTCATATTCCAGTTTCTATCTGAAACAATAAACAAGCAGAATTTAAGCAACAGATGCCTACGCAACGAATATGAAGACTAAATCAAGCATAAGCAATTTAACTAACCCAAATGTAGAAGTATGTCCTTTGCTTCCAATGTAGTTGACTTGCGATGCTTGGTCAATGAGCAAGCAGAAGTGGTGATCTGCTTAAACGATAAGACGATAAGTTGGGTCAATATTGAACAAAGTTAACACCACAAAGGGCATAACCTATCAGAAACTCCATGTGATTTCAAAATATAAAAATTAATAATGTATAAAACTGGGCAAAACAGACCTGCTGACCAGACAGAAAGAGAAAAAAATTAACCGGAAAAAAACTGTATATTATTATTATGGACGACCAAATGCACAAAGTTTCCGCCTTGCGGGGGTTTGGGGGTCTGATGCATGCAGCCTTACCCTGAAATAGAGAGCCTATTTCCAAGGAGACAAACTCGTGACTCACAAGTCGCAATGGAGGCGTGCAAGACCCTAGCCTATAAAAGTTCAAGTTTGGGCTTTAAGGTGTGCAATACCCTAACCTATAAAAGTTCAAGTTGGGGTTTTAAACAACATCCATATCAATTTCAGAAAAGACTGAACATAGATAACTATGATAATCAGATACCATTGTTACCTAAAAACCAAGTAACTAAAAAATGCAATGTTAAGCACAAAAAACATCTCTTTAACAGATCATTATTGATCAACTTACAGACTCAACAAAGTCTTCTGCAATATCCACAAGGATATCTTCTACTTCAGGATCCAATCTCTCTGTTGGATCAATCTGTCCAAGATCATAAATTCATTGTCATAAAATTAGAAGTATGAAAGGAAAAGAAGATATTCAATTGATAATCAACAGGAGATGCACCAAATGATCAAATCAAGGCATATAAGACAGACCGTCTATATGATCACCTGGGCTACCAATTCTTGGATGCTCCTTTTGCTTATAATCTTATTTGAAGTTTCAGCTATCTCCGGGCTAGCCGTTTTATCAGGTAGTCCCATCAAAGCCGTAATAGGCTGTGAAGAGGAATTAGAAACAGGTTTCTGGTTTCCGATTCCAGGGCCTTTTGAAATATGTTGCTGCGAGACTCGGGAAGTTGAAATCTGTTGCTCATGACTCTCCTGAGTCCCTTCAGATAATGAAGACTGCTGCAAATGTTGAGGAGGAGGAGGTTGGGGTCTCTGTGAAGGCATTGATACTGGATGGTGGTGTTGCTGAGGGATATGAGACCTTTGTTGTAGAGATTGAGGGTGGTTCATTTGTGCCCTAAATGGGGCGTTTGGCAAAGGAGGTCTCGGGGAAGCTCCAGATGACAACCATGGCTGATTATGGGGTTGCATACCATGTGATGTGCCAGGTGAAGGGGAAGCCGGTGATCCAACAGCTGGACCTCTTGGCAACACATGCCCTTGCAGATTCTACACAGAGACATGCACACACATCGTGAAACAGAGCAAAAATGAAATTTAAATGGTGCTGACTACACCAGTATTTTGAACATATAGCTTTCCAAATCTAATAAGAATAGCTCTAGAAAAACTGGAAATATAAATGATGCCAATATTCAAGAAGACAAACTAAACAAGAACGAAAACCAGTTTTAGACATCAATAATGGCTATGGATAAGCCTCAATGTCATTATTGGACAATGACCAAAATTTGGATAAAAATTGCTTTCACACGATCAAACAAACATAAAGAAAGAATGCATATTGGCTATTATTTGGCTTAAAGTCATGAACATGGCACCATCTCGGAGCAAGAGAAACCAGCACTTTAAAGATGACACCACAACACCAATAACTAAAAGCAGTAAAATCCCAGTTCACTGATCAGAGGGTAATCAAGCCTTGAAGCATTTTTTACCTAGCACTCCCAGCCATAAAAATTTTTTTTAACAAAAAGAATGTTGGAATGACAGGAGCATATTACTGTGTCAAATTTTTTTGAAATTTTCCTATATTATCAACTTCATCGAATTGTTACACCACATACAGCAGCTATTCATTGTCATAACTTAAAAAGGTCACAGCATAGAACATAAGTACTCATAAGCTTCAAAATCTTAGAACTTGTCGCTGACCTGGGAAGTCAATGATTGGTTACTTGGGATAGTTTGTGGTCTAACAGATGATTGGACAGGTCTCTGTTGATGCTGCATAGCTATTCCACCAGCCCGTATTGGAGTGCCTGAACTCATCGACCCTCTCATGCCCATTCCTTGATTTGCTTGAATTGGTGGTCTCACCTATTTTGTTAAAGTAAAAATGGAGCAACAAACAACATTCAACCAATGCTTATAAAAGAAGAAGATATATTTGGTTATTTTTATTATTGAATACCAACACTGCAACACAGTGCTCAAGATTATTGCTAAAGGAATTTGATGCAGTTTGGAAGTTATGCAAGGAAAAGAAAAAACTGCAAAGCATTTCAATACATCCAAATTATGAAGGTAAAACCAGTAAACAAAAAGGTAGAAACTAGATTTGCTTTTTCATTCCAACCCCACTTGATTAAAGTAATCAATAATGATATAAAGCAAGATGGTTTAAGCGGGCTATCTGCTCTGATCTGTGATCAGACCAAAATGGATGGAAATAATTTATATTACAGGCCTCATCTGGTAGTGAATAGGATCTGTTAAGTTCTAACTTTCTTTTCGGATCCTTGAGTTTGGTCTACTCGTCACAACAATTATACATGAAAGCCTAATGCTAATAGAAACCATGTGAAAATTATTCTCCTAGGCAATGCGACCATGTTGCGAGCTTTATTTACCAGTCACAACGAATATCCTAAAATGTGGAGAAACATGTACAATTTACAGAAAGGTCAGAAAAGACACAGTGCAATAGTACGACAACAGAAGAAATTCAAGTAAGAAATACCTTTCCAAAAAAAAACAAAAATTCAAGTAAGAACTAATTCTATACTCTTGTTTGGCTGCAACTTTAAAGCCAGAAAAAGGGCTCTCATTTTCCCAGCTTAAAACATCTAGCATTTTTAAGCCAGATTGGCAAAAAAAAGCTCAGCCTTTAAGCTGTGTATCCAAATGCATTGCACCTTAAAAGCTAAAAAGCAACAGACCCGGTTTTAAAAACTACAGCCAAGAAAACCCTAAAGCTTCTTTATCTCATTGGAAAGCTCTCATAACGATTTTTGGTACAATTACATCCTCTGCTTATTCTAATTTTAATCCCAACAAGAACCCTAATGCCAAATTAGGTAAAATTATTACCTCTCGGGGGGCGAAGGGCTGGGAAGCCCGGACACTCCAAATCAAGTGCCGCACCAGTATCGGACTCTCAATGGACTCAGATTCTTATCGGACACTCCAAGATGCGTGTCGGACACTACATCTGGCATATACAAAATGCTAATTAATTATTTTAATTTTGGACACTTCACAGACTTTCCTTTAGCAAGCTTTTGACTAGCCAACGACATACCAAGGCCACGACCACAATCAAGTTGCTAATTTTCTTAACTTTGGAAGTCGATTGTTAGCTATGGAGGTAGTGCAAGGCTATATATTACATAACTAGAAATCAAACGCAATAACGTTAAAAACTCTAATTATCTAAGCATCGATCATCTGTACATACGCGTGCACGTGAATCAAATAATTTCATAGCCTTCCCTTTCCATCTTTGATTGATTAAGATGGTGATAAACCTCGGAACATTTCATTAACACATTATATAAAGTTACTTTTTTTTATCTGTACTTGTTTTGTTAGACATTTTTACACCAAATCTTGGCTATTAACCAAAATTCTACTTGTTTTATCCTCTATCTTATTGTTAAATACGGTTTTCCAAGTTCTATTTTAAAACTATTTTATTTTACTGGTTATAAAATTATAATAAAAAAATGACGAATCCCTGCCGCATCTGCATCTCACATTTTTCAGAAGTTGCCAAATCGGTATTTGTATCCGTATCCGAATTTGTGTCCGTGTCTGAGTTCGTGCTTCTTAGGCAAAGGGGATTTCTTAATTGATACAAATTTAGTAGAGAAAAGGTACTGTAGTCGAATTACAAAACCCAAATCATCACATTATGGTACTATCTAGTTTATACAGAATGAAGCCAACAGCATGGGGAACTGAAAATACGCAAGACAATAGATATCAATTTTGACAAAGCAAAAACTCAATCTAAATCTTGTTTGGCTGCAGTTTCAAGCAAAAAATAGGTTTTAAATCCCAACCTTCAAGCTGTGAATTCAAATGCAAAGCAAATTATAAGCTGAAAAGAAGTGGCTATAGAACTAGGCAAGCTCTATATCTGTCTGCTTTATTCTCCTATACAAAACTCTAATCTGAACAACACAATTATGAAAGAACTTCCTCTAGTAATTCTAAGGACACCAACACCAGTACCCCCAAGTGCTCCTCTATCCTAAATTTCTGGCATTAAACCAAATTAACATCCCACCAATGTATACAAACATTGTTCAATCCATTGGAGGTTTTTGCAAGGTGCTGTCCTTGAACTAGGGACCATTGTTCAACCACAGTCTTCAAGGAAACATTAACCATATATCAACCCCTATTTTAGAGTTTGAGATATGGGGATAAAAATTAAGAGATTGAAAATAGAGAAACTGATAAAAATGCCCTTTTAATCCTCACAAGAACCCAAATGCCAAATTTTACAAAGGACAAGGAGAAAAAAAAGAGCCCCATTCATATAATTATCTGTAATGCCAACCACTAGAGCATTCACACCCGCCTT
Source organism: Embelia ribes (assembly GCA_001753735.1). Lineage (NCBI taxonomy): Eukaryota > Viridiplantae > Streptophyta > Magnoliopsida > Ericales > Primulaceae > Embelia > Embelia ribes. The sequence goes on from MKEJ01063491.1 coordinate 21,554, forward strand.
TCTCATTTAATTTCTCAATCTCGCTTTCTAGAAATTAATTTTTCTTCCTCAAAACCATTATTTTAGAAATTGTTCACACAGTCTTTCCAATTCTCTAACCACGTGATATTTAGCCTAAGGCTTGAATAATGATGATACTAATAACATATTAAAAAATAATTTTCTGAATTTTGACTAGTATTTTATAGGGCTGAGCAAAATTATACCATCATATACCATTGGTAAAAATTAACACTACCAATGGTAGTACTTTTTTAAAGTGAGGTATTTTATTATTTTGGTGGAAAAGAAAATAATATTTCAGTAAACAAATTGTGTATAGTATATTTGTCCATGCAAAAATGCATTGTAGCATTTCTGACAAGATTTCTAGAAACTTGGAGCAAACACACATAGGCATTTCTCAGTGTTTTTATTTACACAAAAATTTTTAGAAATGCAACAATAAATTTCTCCATTAAAAAAAATTGCTATTTACAATTTCTCTATTAAAAAAAAAAATTTCACCAAAATAAAGCAAATAATCAAATATATTGGATTTTTTTTAATTTATTATTTTTGTATAATAATTTTTTTTTATGTATAGAAATGAATTTTTAGAAAGCCTGATGTCACCCAATTCTATTTTCTAAAACCAGTATGAATGCTCTAATATACAAAAATAATAAAATTCAAAAAAATTATTTTTCCAATACATTGGCGCATACATTTTATATTGCTACAGCATTTCTTCAAACCGACCTAAATAGAAAGATTAACCAAGGGTACGAAATCCGCCTATAGAAAGACGGCTGTGAATGCTCTGTTCTGAGAATAAACGAAAGCAGAAATAAATTTAAGATTACAACCTGTGGTGTGCTAGTACTAGGGCCAGAATCTACGGCACCGCCCGGCCCCCGAGCCAACCCTCCGAACCGCTGCCCATACGAACCCGGATTGTGAGACGAAAACGAAGCCGGACCCATCTGGGGACTCGGCTGGTGGGCCGGAACCCCAATAGCCATGCCTCCGCCCGGCGGTGCCGACGTGGACGGCGGAGCGGAGGTGGAGAAGTGGCGGTAGTGGGAGTTGGGTTGTTGTTGCGTCTGAGGGTCCCATGGCCTGTGGAATTGGGGGGTGGTGTTA
>MKEJ01063499.1:0-10506 GCA_001753735.1 Embelia ribes
TGGATTTCAACTCGCATCCCCGGATCTTGGGTGCTTGGGATTTGGGGGCACGACAGTTATGCTACCTTTGTACCATTACACCAACTTGTGTGACGTCTTCCAGAGAGTCTACAGTGCATTGGTGTACCATTACACCACTCCTAGTGTACTGTTACTCCCTCTTGTACCGTTACACCAACTTGTGTAACAATTCCTAGTAGCTCTAATTTCTCTTGTGTACCGTTACACCACTCTTGTGTAACAGCACACCAGCTCCTACTTCACTCCAAATCAAGCCACTTCAACAATTCATCACTACGAAACCATTCACACCACATAAAATTCGTAATATTAATATTATATAACACTATATAATATTACTTAAAATGCGAAAATTTTACTTGAAATTTTCTGGGGCATTACACAAGCCGTTCTAAAATCCATTCCAAAAAGGCGCGAGAATTATTGGCGTAGATATTTGAAATGGACTAACATCTTTTCAAATACCGTTGAAAAATTCGTTGCAAATTATTTCAGAAACTAATATTTTAATGGTTTGTTCCAAATTCCTTTACAAATTCCGTTTCAAATACCATTTCAAAATGCTAAAATATTTCGCAGCACGTATACACCAATAATAGAACCTATATGTATCAAAAACACCAAAAAGACAAATAAAATTTCCCCAAATTTCAGTTTTGCTGGAAAAAATTTGCAAATATAAAATACCAAAAATTGAGAATCGACCTCCGGATACTCGCATAGTCAACGATGTGGTGAATATTTAGGGAATTTGTTAGATGTTTTGAGCATATTTTCCAGTGACATTAAATTTTCAGGCCATGTATGTTGATCGGTGAAAATCTAACTAGTGCAATTATTCTTGTTCTATATTATGGCGCCATTGCACTATAGGCACTGAAACTATAAGCATACATTAATTATATTCAGTTTTTAGTTACGCATTTTTTTTATAAATTTCATTATCATGAATATTAGAAGTAATAAATTTTACTTAAAATTTAAAATATATTTGAAACATGTGTAGTTGAAAAATGAATAGTGATAGATTATGGATGTATAGAAGAGTATTAATGGGAGAACTAAATCCTAAATTTACGAGTGGTATACAAGAGTTCGTAAATTTTGGAAGTAATCAACCTTAGTTTATGGATGGAAATAAAATTAAGTGTTCACATAAAAAATGTAGAAACAAGAAATTTGTAGAAGTTTGGGACGTATTGGTTCATCTTTGCTCAAAAGGTTTTGTACAAAATTATTTTATTTAGAATCTGCATGGTGAGAAAAATATTCCAAGGAATACACACTATGAACCTGAACAATATTACAGCTCCTCAAGTCATTTTAATGTGTCTGAGCCTATATTGGATAATGTGGAACTCCATAATCCATTCCGTATCATGGTAATGGATGTAGGGGGTATTAGCTTTATTCCCGATTTTGAGTCTGAATCCCCAAATTGAATGACATAATAGCTATATGATATGCTTAATGCGATAGAGTAGGAATTGTGGCCCTATTCATTACATTCACAATTATCAGCTATGTCTCAAATGTTGAGCATTAAATTGAAACATAATATTTAAGAAAGATGCTATGATGAGTTATCGGAATTTTTGATGAAGTACAACTTGAACACAATACCATGACTTTCAGTTTCTAAGAAATCAAAACAGTTAGTTGAGGGTTTGGAACTTCCTATGGAGGAGATTCATTGCTACCAAAATTATTGTATGATATACTGAGGAATTGATAGTGAACTCACAAGCTTCAAATTCTGTGGGAAAAATAGATATAAGCCTAGGAAGGTTGGAGCTTTAAGCAGAAGCAAGAGCGTACTATGTAAAAAGATGTATTATTTTCCACTATCACCATGGTTACAAAGGTTATATCAATCAGAGGCGACGGTTGGTCACATGAGATGGCATGACCGCCATCAGTCGGAAGTGGGTATCATGAATAATCTATCTGACTTGAAGGCATAGAAACATTTTGATGAAACTTACCCACATTTCAAAGTGCAGTTGCGCAACATGATGTTGGGATTTTACACTGATGGATTTTTAGTGTTTGGACAATACGAAGAGAATTACTCATCTTGGCCAATTGTGGTAACTGTTTACATTATGCTCCCATGGTTGTGTATAAAGGAACAATATATGTTCCTTACCATTATTTGCCCCCATCCTAAGAATCCAAAATATAAGATAGTCATGTTTTTGCAGGTATTAATTGCTTAATTGCAACACCTATGGTTAGAAGGTGACGTGACTTAAGATGCTGCAACTCGAAATTTTCAATTACGAGCTGCTTTGATGTGGACAATTAGTGACGTTTCTGGGCATGTGAATTTATTAGCATTTGATTAATGTTAGCATGTAAATGTTTATGTTAAATTTTGTTAGAATGTAAATTAGTTAAATTTAATTTAAATATTTAAATATTTAAATTTGCATGTTATTTAGTTAAATTTGTTAGCATGTGAATGTTTATGTTAAAATTTATGTCAATTTTGAATGTTAATTAGTTATATTTATGTCAAAAATTTTAGCATGTAAATTTTTTATCATTTAAATATAAATTATGTAAATGTTTATCTTAAATTTGTTAGCATGTAAATGCTAGTATGTAAATGTTTATGTTAAATTTGTTAGCATGTTAATTAGTTAAACATAGTTAAAATATGTAAATGTTTCAATTGCATGTGAATTAGTTAAATTTGTTAGCATGTTAAAATTAAATTAGCTGTAGCTTTAGGATTACAAAAAGTATGTAAATTGATTAAAAAAGAAAAGCATGTAAATTGATGAAGAAAAAAAAGAATGTAAAATAGTGAAACTTATGTATTTTAGGATTAAAATTATGTTAGTTAAAATTATGTAAATTGATAAAAATAAGTATGTAAAATATGTAAATTAGTTTTTGGTAAAAAAAATTTAATTTAATAAAACTCATGTATTTTATGATTAACATTACGTTAGTTAAAATTATATAAATTGATAAAAATAAGTATGTAAAATATATAAATCAGGTTTTGGTATAAAATAAATAAATTTAGTCAAACTTATGTATTTTAGGATTAAAATTATGTTAGTTAAAAGTTATATGATTGATTAAAAAAAGTATGTAAAATATGTAAATTATTTTTTTGTAAAAAAAAACTTATTTAGTCAAGCTAATGTATTTTAAATAGTATGTACAAAAAGAATGTAAAAAAAATTTGTATGTAAAACAAAATATGTAAAAAAACGTAACAATTACTTAACATTACAAAGAAGCACGTGCAAAAAAAGTATTTAACAAATATCATATTAAAAATTGTGTTATAAATATCATGTTAAAAAATGTATTCGACAAATATCATGTTTAAAAAGTATTTAACAAATATCATGGTAAAAAAAAAGTACTTAACATTACGTTAGTGATGAAAAAATGCTTATTATAAATAAAAGATAAAAATTTAATTATGTTATTTGTAAATTTTTTATAGAAGATAAAATATTAAGTAGTTAATCAATTAAAAGAACATGTAAAAAAAAGTTATATATGATTTTGGAAATTATTATAATGTCTAAAATTTAGTATAAATGAAAAATAAGTAATTGCTAAAATAATATGTTTTTAATTTAAATAATACAAATGTCGAGGTCGTCGGTCATATTTCGGTAGTTCTTAGCCTTGGCGAGACTGTGTTTTCGGGACTTGGCATAGTTGTTCCGAAGAGATAGATGACGAGAGTCTTGAGAGCCTCTTTTTTCCTCCCCCTGCTGGCGTTGATGCCTACAAGGAGGATGATACTCATGCCCGATCTCCTATTGGGTCTACTAGATCCAACTAGAATATACCACCTGTGACTGGATCCGATTCACATGATCCCAATTTAGCAGATATTGTTGGGTTCACAACCAATCTGATCGATATAACTGGCCCTTTTGAGCCATTCATTCATCCCCCTCCCATTATGGGCCGTGATGCGGACATCTTGTACATGTATCTTGTCGACGGGTAAGTCAGGTTGAAATTTAATTATTATTTATATTTTATTATATTACCCCAATATTTAAAAATGTTAAAATTCAAGGAAATTATATTTAGGAATCTTAAGCCTAGTGAGGATATTTTGTATATTATGCAAAAATGCTACAAGGACTACATCCAAAATGATGGGTACAAGTGGACCCTTTTGTCCGACCCTACTATTGCCCTCTTTTGGGGCGAGTTCGAGGTATGTTTTTCTTTATATTTTAAAAATTGTAAATATTTATTTATTATTATATTTTTACTAACTAATTAATATTAATAAAAACTTAAATCTGTGCAAAAAAAGGGCCTACTGGATTGACAAAACTTCCGAGGTCTACAGGACTTGATGTTCCCTACCAGCTACCAGATATCGTTCCTATATCAATTGGATTAAGGGCAGTCTCCAAAGGAGGCCTACTGGATTTTTGGCTGAGGGGTGGCCTAATTTCCTCAACTATTGACAGAATCACAACACGATTGCTGCGTTAAAAAGGAATGTGGACAATTGGCGTAAGGGGCAAAGGATCACGTATTTAGAGGGTAGTATCTCAACCCATTTTTGGAAGGATAAGTTGGTTAGTTTATTATATACATATATATATATATATATAATCTTTATTGTTTGCCTATTAACAATTTGACAACACTTTTATAGGGTAAATTGAAGAAGGACAACGATCCTTTTGCTATTTTCAAGCATACCCATACTAAAGGCCACAATGGAAGTACAATTCTGAGTCAGAAAGCAAAGCAAGTGCATTTAAGTAATATTATGTTTTTTAAGTTGGTTGTAATTTTTTAATTATTTTATGATTTGAATTTTATTATATTTAAAATTTTCTAACATTATTTTATTAGTGTAGGATAGTTACCTAGAGATAGAGCGAGTAACTTACGGTCGATGCGTGGATTGTAGGAGCCAAGGACTGTTTACCCGAAATTTGCTTTTTACGAGGCTATTGGCAGTCCCTAGCATGGAAGGTTTTTTGGGATTGGTTCCAAGGCAGCCTTGTTGTTTGGAAGGCATGCCACTTTTAGCTTATCGGCATTGTCCTCAAGGCCCTCATCCTCCTCCACTCAGAAGATAGATAAAATAAGGGTGATGATCCACCTGATGTCTAACAATTTTGATGCTATTCAGAGGCGAGATGAGTATGACGTGAGGGAATATCGAGAGCTGCTTGATAATGTCCGGAAGTAGAATGAAGAGATGGTTTAAATGCAACAGATGATGATAGCCTTGTGATAGGGAAGTGAATATTATTACGTTTCGCAACAGCAACAACAACAATCACCATTGCCCCCAACCCCACCTACTAACGAATTTTCTTTATAGATGCACTTTTTGACAATACTTATTTGGGTCCAACTCATTGCCCCTATGGCACCGCTTCTCACCCCGCCTATGATCCCGTTCAAAACCCTCCACCCAACCCGCATGATAATGAATAGATTGATATTTGTTTTTATTATTGAACTAATTTTTAATTTTTTTTGAATATTTAGTTTTTAGTTTTAATGTTTTTGAACTTTAATTTTTGTAAATATTGTAATTATTAATAATTAAAAAAAATGTTGCTTTTGAAGTAGCATTTTTATTTTTTAAATTGTTATTTTTCTCATTTGAAACGGATTTTTGAATAGATTTTTCATTGCAAATTGCAACGGATTTTATCCGTTTCGATTTGGGATGGATTAAAATCCGTTTCCAATTTGGAATGAATTTCCTTTTCATATTTTAAATTATATTATAATTACTATGGAATGGAATTTGAAACCCATATCCATTTTAATTAGAAATGGAACTTGTCTGTTGCAATTTGCAATGCATAAAATTGGAATGGATTTCATCTGTTCTAAAATCCGTATCAATTCGTTAATTGTAATGGAAAATGGAAAGAATCTTCCCTGCTTCTTGTTGCCATATATTCTTGTAGTATTTGCTAAAATTAATGATTTTATCCATTTTTGTTACGGAGAAAGGCTTTCTGTATGAATTATTGAACACAATGCTTGTCACTAAATAGTACTCAAGTTTACTAAAAATGCGAAATAAATTTAATGAGTAAAGGTATACAAGTATGCAAATTAGTATAAATCACCATATCTAGTACTCAACCATATACTACCAGTCAGTCTCTTACCAATACATTTACGCCTTAATTAATTATTATTTATCAAATCTATACGTCTCATCACAGCAACTGCATATGGGCTAAAACCACACACAAAAACACCAAAATAAGTGGAATGTAGGTATTTTTTGCCTTGTTCTTTTCAGCTTGAATGTACTCCATTACATCAAAATTACCAGACAACCAAAAATAAATAAATAAATAAATAAAAATTTTGAAAAATTGAGGAAATATTGTTTCGGAAAAATGAATCGAGAAAATTTACCTCTATCCATACTATGCCCACATCCTGCCTCAACCGTCTCTCTCACATCTTGTATCGTGGCGCTATTGTAGAACTTGAAATTTTCAAATATGTTTTCAATGCAATGTAGCACAAGGTTAGTCTCCATCAAGCACGGACCATTACAAAATTCATCGGTGTGATCTGGCGGCACGTGCAAATTTCCACTCTTGTCCAACCTATATGCCTCGTTGCACGCACTGTAAATCTGAATTATTCGCCATTTTAGGCCCGTTTCAATGTATAAACAAAAAGAATAAAACATAATAAATAGCCGAATTTGATTCCTTAATCAAATGTCTATGTAAACAATTCATGCTCATCATTTTTGCATTTACAACAATATGACCGCTTAACGATGCAGATTTTGCCAACACTGGATAGTGTAAATTTTTTAATATGTTGGTTAAATCTGCACTGAGTAGATTTAGTTTAAATCATACTTAAATAAGTTTTTCTATATATTGGACAAAAGAAATGTTATGCAATGTAATTTCAAATACTTACATAAATATGCTTAAATTGTGCAAATAATTAAGAAAATTAAGTTATATACTTACATATTTATCATTGAAACATAACAAAGCTTTGTCAACAATTTGAGTTGGATCCTCAAAACCTCCATCTATATGGGGGAATCCTTCTTGTGCCTTGCCTGAAAAAAAGAAATAAAAATGTTCAAAAAATAAAAGCCAAAAACAAATAAAATTGAGCTTGAAACAAAATTTATGTTTTCTTAAATTTACATGCACCAAATTTGGCACTAATGAGTGAGATGAAGAAGATAAACAGAGCTAGAAAGCATATATTGTTTTTCATTGTGTATGCCATTACAGAGTATAGTGCCAAGTGTAGAAGCTCATACAGAGACAAATGGGAGATCTTAGGCAACTATATATATATAGGTGAATGTTTAAGAGTGGTCTAACTTAGAAAAAATTGCTCAACTAGACCCACAAGGTTAAATTATTGGATTTTGGTACTTTGTAAATTCACATCTACAACTATAAGGTTGTGAAAAAATATAATATATATATATGTGTGTGTGTATATATATATATATATATATATATACATAGTAAGTTTTAGTATTGAAAATTTCAAATTTTTCTTACCAATGGGGATAAATTTTCAACTATGTTAGTTAACAAAATTTCTTGCTAAGGAGTCACGAACTTATTGAAGTATTTTAATTATTTAAAGTTATTGATATTCCCATAAACTTTCAAAGTACCATAATAATTAAAACAACTCTAACTCTTTGAAACAGTACCCTTTCGTACTCACAAATTATTGCGCAACATATTTTTTTTAAAAATTTTAAGTTATAATAATTTAATATATTAATGTAACAAAAATAACAAATTCATATATATTTTATACTCAAAAATATAAATTTAATATTTTTATCATATTCAAATATTAAATTATTATATTTCAAATCTACTAAAAATACATGTATGTAATAATTTATATACAGAGGCAGCATGATGCAGAGGATGTTTGACATAAAATGTCGTGTTGGAATATTTCCATTGATCCGACAGCTTGACAAACGATTAGTTGTAGATTCTGCCAATTGAAATTGACATTCATTGACTTGAATTTGAGAATACCCAACTCATGAAAACAAGATTCAAGTTTCATACGACAGAGCAACTCAATAATTGCATACCAAAACAAAACACAAGTTGAAGGAATGGGAAAACAAAAGCCGCAAACAGAATAGCGTGCGGATATTTTAACGAAACATTACAACATGCATTAGATTACTACGAGTCGAACAAACTTCAGCTCATTTAAATACACGGCATATTTAACACGAAGAATATATATGCTCGTCTACGATGGATCAAAAGCTTGCAATACGAAAAAGAGAAACATGAAGGAAAGGGAAAGGTTCAATTCTTACAACAGTAAGCACCCACACGGCGAGCGCAACTGTACGAAGGACCAGAAAACATAAATAATTTTATTTCTTTTTCGGTTGTTCAACCGGAAAAAAAGGAAGTCGAGTACATGCAAAACTGGTTTACGCGCTATAATCCCCACTGAAAAACTTTTCTTCGGCATAATACACGGCTGTGACTGGACTACCCCCAAACTTTCTCCCGCTAAGAGAATCTTTAGCTTTGGCACAACCGGAGGCATCTGAATACTCCAAAAACACCTACATTAAAACCAGATCAGTTAGCAGTATTCATTTGTTTTTTCATTTCTTTTTTTTTTTTTTAATAGAAGTATTCATTTGTTTAAACAAAGAAATTGTTCCAACCAAAAATGAATGTATAAGAGCAAGTATTTGAATGCTTCTGCATTATCTAAGTTTCTGTTGCTTCAAAATTATGAGCAACCCCAGAAACTTCGGAAGATAACAAGCAACCCATTTCTGTAGAGTGGTCAACGGTATATCAAGATATTCGTATTGAACCCAAAAAAAAAAGGCGTAAACAAAGATCAAGTATGAACTCAGTAGCACACATACGATGAAAGTACCATCTTCTAACCTTGCAAATTATTATAATTTGACATGCAAGAATAAAAGAGAATATACATAAAAGTGAAATATAACAAATTCCAGAGTAACATCAGCGAAAACTTTGGGATAGCAGCTTTGATCTCTATTTTAACATGCGAATAAAGATATACAATCAGAACTCCAAGAAACTATATACGGAGATGACCATACAGCACCAATTCTTCACTTATATAAAGGACATATTATGAAAATACTATGCGCTGAAATTAAACTATTACAATTACACTATTATCTAATCGATTTAGGTACAGATCAACAAATTACACTCAATTGTACAAATTCATCATGTCAAACAGTGGACCTATGAGCACAGAAGATACTAATTCAATGATTTTGAACAAATCCATGTGCTAGGATGGAGGATTTTTCGCAACCATGTTACTAAACCAATTTTTTAAGGCACAAATCTTCAGATAAAATATTGAATAACAATTGAAGTACATCACTGTTTCAAAATTATTAGCATCGTTTTTGGATACCTAAGATGATAGATTTCTTCAGCAAAACAAATGAAACATATGAAGTTTTTCGACATGTACCAAAATAGCCTCCGTATTCTAGGCAATAAGAAGTGAGAAATAAACAAGCAAGAAATGTAGGGCACCCAAATTCAAATTCAAAGAATTCAAAAAGTCATGCATAAACATAGTACAATGCTGAGAGAACAAACAAAATGAAAAAAGAAATGGAAAAGAAAATAGGAGGTCAAGATTTTTCGTCCTACAGAGAAACACACTTGATAGGTAGCAAAATAAATTCAAATACCTTTCCAACACCTGAGACCTGCTCTCCATTGGAATCAGGGCGGGGTATGACTACATTCACCAAGACTCCTGAAAACATCCACCATTTGATGAATACTGATATAGCACTAATCATCTCCAAATATATTTAGATGCAAGTATTATATATGATGTTAGATTGCCCAGACCATTTATCTATATAAAAAAAACCGATAATTGAACAAATGAAGACATGGAAATGTGATCTAAACAGCAGAAAAAAAAAAACCATCTTCTCTTTCCTATTACCTATGCAAACCATATTACGAATATCCCATTCCCAGTTTACACACTTGAAAACATGGACCCGTATCAGACATGTCAGAAAATGACAATTGCCATACTACTAACGCATGTAAGTCACAAATCAAAAGTGTCCCTTTAAGTATTAATTTTTGAACCAAAGACACAAAATACTGGAAGGACAAATATGACGACGTCACAGTTATTTAACATATCACATCTTGGAACCCAATCAGACGATAAAGTGAAAGAATCATCTGTTTCACTGGCAGATGTACATATGGGGGTCAATTGCCCCCCACCCCCTACTTTTTTGAAATAAAAATTTATTAAGTTCCCATATACCAGCAAATATCAATTGTCCAAAGTGGTTAGTAAACCTTAACAAGGTCCAAGGTTCGAATCTTGCCAATATAAACCTTTTGATAATTTCTTTTAGTGGATGAATTAATATATATATTTAGAGTTAATATAATATTAAGAATTGGCAAGTGGCCTAGT
>MKEJ01063503.1:0-15059 GCA_001753735.1 Embelia ribes
TTGAGCTGAAACTTTCCAGTTAGATAGATATTTCATTTATCTATAACTTTTATGTTTTAGCATAATTTAATTTGAAACATAGATAGGTCAAATTAGTGGCTGAAATACTCAAATTGCACCAGATTTTCTCAATTCTAACACATTAATATCATTAATTTGATAACAAAGCCTTTAATTCTGCTCGTACCTAAGAATTTGATTGACGTTCTTCCTCGGGAATCAACCAGAAAAGTGAACCCTGGATACCCTTCCACCCAAACCTATGCCAACGATCAGAATTGGACAAAATTCTCAGATTATGATGATTCACAACCATCAATCATTGAATAATACGATTTTGACGAGTTTTAACGAATTAGGGCTTGAACGCCCGGAAAGAAATCGAAGAGATACTTATACGGATACGATGAGGGCGAAACGAGGCTCAAGAATCCGCTAGTCTTTTCTCCGTTAGCTCTCTTCTCCTTTCGGATCGGACGAGGTTAAGTTGAAGTTGTCTTCTCTCTCTCTTCTTCTCCCTCTGTTGAACATGAGTATAATATGAGATATTAGAAGAGAAAAGAAAAAATTACTTTATTCTCTTTTAAAGTTTTGGTTTCCTTTCAAATAGATCCTCAAGTCAGTAACCAATTTAGTGCTAAATGAATATTGGGGTCTTACAGCCGTGGCTACTCAACCTCGAAAAATTTGGCGAAATATCTATACAAATGTCAAAAAAATTTTATATCACTATAGTTCAGTCCCCCTGAAAAAAAAAATTGCTATATAGGATACTAGAATTCGATTCCTCCTATTTATAAATTTTGGATCCGCCGACCTTGAATTTATGGATGGTAGTTGCATAAATTCTGGATCCCATACTCATAAATTATGAATCTACTAATATTTTACATCCCTATATATATTGATGGTAGTTGCAAAACTATGAGTTATTTAAAAAGTGTTGAATAGAAGGTGGCAAAATCATAATTAATTAAGTCGGACCTTGCCAAGATGAAGTGAAATTGGGCAAGCGGGACCAGAACGATCCACCATGAAATTATCATCGATGTCGGTCATATCGTTAGAAATATCTACAGTTTCTTGTTAATTAATTTTGAACGAGACTTATTTCAATATTAAATCCAGTATATATAAACCATATTCTATGCACCATTTCATTTGAACAAAAGGTAATATGAGCAGGGTTGATCGAGAAATTCGAACAAGAGGGGTTATGTATAAAAATATATAAATTTTTATTAATTAATAAAAAATTTAATTTTATTCTAATGCTCATGCAATGCATCAAAAATATAATTTTATGTCAAAACTTAATTTAGAACATTATATACACTTCTAGTGACAAAAAATGAGAAAATAGCTAAAATTTTTATCGAAAATATGATTATTTTTTTAAAATATACTATAAACTTTATCAAGACATTAAAGTAATATTGTTCTAATTTTGATAAATCATAATTAGTAATAAATTAGATCAATTTATATATTTTTAAAACAAAAAAAAATAAAATTGTTTTACAGAAAATGTAAGTATAAAAATATAAAATGATATTAAAATACGAAAAATATAATATAACTATATAATATTTTAAATAATTTTTAAAATAATATTAAATATAAAACTATTAATCACTAACTACAATGCCGACACACACAGAACAAACTTATGGGCCTGCAAGAGATTGAATCTTTGACCTATACAACCACAATGTGTCCTGCTATTTAAAGGTATATGTTTACATTTAGTGCGTAAATATTTATTTTTATTTACATGTATATAATTTTAATTATAAGAAAAAATTAATTTTTAATTTTTATCCCGAAACTAGGGAAAATCACCCTATTACCCAGATGTAGATCCGCCTATGCAAATGGGCATAATTAAAACATGAATATTTAGATTTACATCTACTTGCTAACGCTTACAGCCATTTTTTTTTAATAAATGATGCTCTACTTGCTACTAAATTTCCTTATCAGCATTACTGTGAAATTTAATTTACTACCTAGCTCATTTCATTCTCTAAAATTTAATTTAATACCAAATTGTGGCTCTATATAGCAGTGATAACTTGGGAATACAAACGATTATGCTGCTCTTCTAGATTTAGACAAAAAGAAGTAATGCACTGCATGCTACGGCCGTTCGATCTCGCGTATGCTGTATACTCGCGTATATCACATACGCCAAACAACAACTATTATACGAATTGTGATTGAATTAAGTATTTGTTAAGAAAGGGTACCATAAAGAAAATATGTAGAAAAGTTCCACAAGGGTGCGAACGGGTGCAATTCAATAAAAGAAGTGAATCTGTCAAATTCATTGGTTTTGTTGACCTTCTATACCCAACAAAGGCAGCCATATCTTGCATATTTTTTGTCCCCGTGGTGTTCAAAAATATAATTTCATTCGTATTTGCACGAGTTAGATCATCAGATTTCTGGAGTTACCCAGAGCAGAAGAGAATCAAAATTCAAAAGATGTCTATACTTAGCCATACCTTGCTATAGGGACGAATATAGTTACCATAATTATTGATGTGTAAGAATGATTTTTTTTTGTAAGTGTGAATGGGTTTTAAAATTTTCACATTTTATATCCATCTAAATGAAACTTTTTATATAGCCAAATAACAATAGCAATTTGCCACATGATTGTAAAGTCTCTATTGACATGATTATAAGTGATACAAATAAGGTATATTGACAAAATAAACGACTTAAGTTTTTAGATAGGAACAAGGAGCATAGGAAATTTGACGATAATAAATTAATGGGATATCTTATTTTTTCTTCATTTAATAGACCCCGAATTTTTGTGATTAATTATCGTTTTTAAATCTCCATAATAATTTCTGTTTTCCAATTGAAACATTTTTTAATAAATAGGATCCCTACTCTCCTATAATGGGGTGCAATACATAGTATCCGTGGGTAACCGGGAATTTGATAAAATGACTCTAATACAAGTCGTATTTGTAAGAATAGCATTTTTTTAATATTTCTTGCAGAAATGATTTTTTGGGAGTGTGAAATGTCTAAAATACCCTTTACTTTTTTTTTCTTTTTCCCTTTCCAAGTTCTGTTTACTCTCTCTCTTCTCTCTCTATATATCTCTCAATTTTTCTTCTTTTTATCCAAATCAATTGAAATTATTCACTATCTTCTCTAATTTATTTGAGTAAAAAGATAACATAATTGAGAGATATATAGAGAGAGAAGAGAGAGAACAAACAAATTTGGAAAGGGAAAAAAAGTAAAAGGTATTTTCGATATTTCACATCCCCAAAAGGTCATTTTTGTAAGAACTATTAAAATATAATTATTCTTACAAATACGGCTTATATTGGATCCATTTTATCAAATTCCCCTTGGAAACCCTAATCTGATAATTACCCATAATTAAGCCATGAATGTAGGTTTACAGCTTGAATAAGAAACCGATTTATTATCTATGACTTTTTTATTTTATGAAAATGGAAATGAATATAAACAGCAGGAAAGGAGCCCAACGGTGCTGACTTTTCAAGAGTGAATTTATAAAAGGTGACCACATCTTAAGGACTTGTACACTGGTCAAACTATTTGATTTTTATTTGTTCATCTATTAAGTCCAGCTATTTTGATTTTTTCTGTATATGCTGAGCACTTGTGCATTGAAAAAATGGTAGTAAACTTCTTCTCAAGTACTTTTTATTCTGAAAATGAGCCAAAGAAATTTATTTCAATAAGTATTTTTTTTTTTTACGGATTTTAAATGAATAAATTAATTTATTTTTTTATTATATAATATTACATTCATCTTAATATTATTAATTTGTTTATACCAAAATGGTAAATAAAATAAGATAAGATCCTAAACAGCCAAATATTGTCTAATTTAAAAAAAAAAACTTATAAAATAAAATTTATAAGCTAATACCAACAAGCCCTAAAGGCAAACTATGTTACGGTGAAATTTTCAAGAACTTGCCCCCAGAGCTTATTTTACATTGTAACTAAAAAAAATCAAATCTAACAGAAGATGGGGGCTATATGATATGCAAAATTATCTATGCATCGGACATCACTCTTTGCAAAAATATTTGCTTCACTGTAGATCTGTTTTACTGTGACAAAAGTAATTAAAAGAAATACCTATCTTGAAGCGTATATTTGGTCAATTTGGGATTATCACATATAAATTACGACTAAATGTTTAAAAATAAGCTATATATTCTCGAGCCTAATTATCCTATAAAAATATAAATGGGGCCAAGCCGAAGTGGGTTTACAAAGATCTGTCCCTAAACAAGTATTAAAACAATAACAGAGCTTGGCTCTATTCTTGAGCAACTCTTTTCAATTACATCCCTACTTCTGTTAGCAAGGAATGAGTCTTGCGATCTTCTCAAAAACAATTCTAGTAATTCAAGGGGGCGTTGCCTTGCACAAATGATGGTAAACAAAAATAGTGAACCCTTTCAAATTATAAGATAGTCAATATGCATGGGAAAAATTAAACCCTAGTTAACCCAAGCACACAAGTAGAGCCATAGCTTTGTCTATGAGTTCGTCAAAGGCTCAGTGCATTTCAAGAAATAAACGATAGATGCCGGCCGAAGTAAACAATAGGCTGAGTCAGGCCCGTTTGAACGTGAGTTGCAAGGTCATCGTGTTTTTTTTTTTCTTTTTATTACTTCGAGTATGGTTTAGCAGTTAACAAGAATCTAATTTTTTTTTTTTTTTGAAAACTAGTTTTGAAAAAAAAAAAATTAATTAGGGATCACTGGGACCTGATTTGTACCGTATTTCTAAAGAACTCGTAAATAATTTTGATAATAAAAAAGCTAAGGCATTTTCTGCCATTTACTTTTCTTACCGTTTCTTGACCAAGGACTTATGACATTTTTCTCAAAGCAATTTTGGCCTTATTATTATGGAAGCCTCCACTTGGAAGATACTTTCATATTGGCAGCCAAAGTTGCCTAACTATTTCATTGAAAACTTGGTAGGAAATCTAAAAACCCAAACGGATAAAGTAAATTTTGGTCAAAAAGAGAAATAGAAATTGATGGCCACTGGAGGTTAGATATATATAAATGGTTTTAATTTTGATAAATCGGGGGTTAATTTTTTGGCCCGAAAAGAATGAATATAAGAGTGTGATATTTTATTATACCTAGACATAAAACCTGTACAAGGACTGTTCTAAAAGATCTTTCTGAACTTTCCCATTTTTTTTGGATCTTAGCTTAACTCATTTTTTGATACACGTGTATAGTTGGTTCAGTTTGTAGTTTATTAATATTCCTATACTGTTTACATCGGTTTTTAATTAATTAAACCTATTAAAAGATTAATTACAAATCAAAAGCCTAAATTGAGGGTTTTTGTCCATTTTATAATATTTAAGTTAGAAGGCTTTAATTTAATTACTATAATAGCATATGCAAGCATGTTATATTATTTAGGCATATCAAAAGGCTAATTAATCAATAATCAAGAATCTAAAATAAGATTTTATTTTGATTAATTTATCATACGATGGCTAAAATTAAAATTTTTAATTTTAGTCATGACTTATCCTAAAATTGATTTAACTCATTCGAAGGGTTATTTAAATTAGTTCTTGTTAATTATTGGTAGCAATCTGAAATAATAAAATTTGGTTAATACAATTAGTTGATTCTAAAAAATTGATGGTGGGATATCAACGTGGCAATATACTCGCTAACGTGTGAGTACAGGATTAAAGAAGTGGGGCACATGTCGTAATTAGAGAGGTAGTGGCGACAAAATAGTTAGAAGAAAATTTCAAATGCTGGCCATTGGATTAGATTGTATGGTCTACAATTGAGGGAAACGGGTAGGAACGGTTACTAATTAACTGGCTCTACAAAAGTAGAAGAACATCATTGCAGAGGAGATAATCGACACACTTCCCGAACATAGGTTTTATCTAGGAGTAGGCATAATTTAGTCTTGGAGTTAGCGTAAATCGAAGCCATCTAGGCTCTTGTAAACCTTTCAAATTTTGTAATCGAAAAGATCGAATTGAATAATAAAATCTGTTTTGTTATTCAATTTTGTTTTGCTTCGAATTGACAGACATAATAAAAAAAAAAGCCTAAAACTAATGTAAGGACTCACTTCCCCTTTGTTCTGAGTTTTCAACAAGGCAGCTCAACACTCATCAAAGCAATTTCTTACAAAGAAAACAAGTTTTTGGTGCTAGAAGGATGTCACATCATAACTAACTTGAAGTTATGGCATCAACACAAAGAAGAAATGAGAACATCCAAGAAAAGGGTGAAATCCATAATAACATTGGAAGAGAGACCTCGACGGGCTAGGATGCAAGTGAAAATGCACCCAGAATTGACCAAGACAATGGTCAAAACATCTATAGGCATAACCAAAATAATGGCTATAAAGTTCGTCAAACTAGTGGCCATGTGAATTTAAACATTCGAAGCCTAATACAACAAATGATATAGTCTATATCCAATATAAATGCAAAAGAGACTAATGAGTTAATAAGCATGATGAAATAAATTATTGAAGCCTCTGATTCGTAGACTCTTATATCAAACCCTGCCAAGAGACTGCAAAAAAGGAAAATCCACCATAAGTATACCATAATCCTATATTTGACACTGGAATAATTTATTAGCATAATTATAATCCATAATCTGAGATAAGAAATCAAAACAATAATCAAAGACAAGGCACCAATAATGGAGTGCCTATGTTCTAGGCGGTGTAGCCACAATAAAACCCAAAGGTTCATAACAATAATAATAATATTGAATAAGTAAATGGTCTCAACCAAGTGCCTAACAATCCCCAAGGTCTTAGAGCACAAATAATCGACATAGTGTAGGAAATATACGGACAAAGACTTTGAAGGGCTGAAAGACTTATGTTCAAGAATCCTTTTCCACCATGGATTGATGATATTACATTACCTAGAAGAGATGAGATGACATCCTAAAATTAATCCCATTCTCTAGGGAAGAAAACCAATCAACTCTTAGACACATAGACAGATTGACTTTACAGATATTGGAATCAGGCAATAATCAACATTTGTCTGATTAATTTGCCACCAAATTCAATAAATACATGGCAAGACATGGAAGATTAATTCCATGCATAATTCTTTAGAACTAAGGCAGATATATCAATGGAAGATTTAGTCAAATTAAAATAAAAATCTAGTGAATCCGCAAAAGAGTCCATAGTAAGGTTTAAAAATTTCAGAAATGGGTATCATGCATACATACTTGAAACTGAAATAGTAAAACTGGTATAAGATGGGTTAAATTATTAACTTAAAAAGAAATTTGAAGGTATGGAATTTAGAAACCTATTTCATTTGTCCACGAGGGCAACTAGGTATATGGTCATTCTTTTGGAAGGCTAACAAAACAAAAACCAATCACTTGATACATATTACCAAGAAGTAGAAAGTAATATCGAAATTGATGTAACAGAAATAGTTGGAAAATCTCCATTGGTTTGTAATACTTTGAGAAATGTTGATAAACCAGTGAACATGTCTTCGTCACACCCAAATAAAAAGTCTAAACAAACTACTTATAGGCAGTACTTATTTGATATCAACAAAGCATATGAATTGTTTGATGAGTTAATAAATCAAAAATCCCTAACTTTATATATGAGACATATAATTCCTTCTGAAAATGAAAGAAAATAGAAAGCGTATTGCAAATAGCACAATTTATTTAGATATTCTACTAATAATTGTGTTATATTTAAAAATCATGTCCAAGATATAATACAAAAAAGGACTTTTGCAGTATGCAAAAATAAAGAAGGAAGTTATGGGCGCCTATGCTGATTTATTTCCAGAGATGGATGTCAATATGTTTTATACAAATATTCCCAGATCATCTTAATAGTAAAAAACAATCAAAGAAGAAGAATCCAACTTTTTCAATCGTATGAGGGGTCAAAGTGTATTAGAAGGATGTTATCTATCCCTAGATAAAGGGAAAGGTGAAGTGAAAGATGAGAATAGCTAACCTCGGTGCATAAGATGTGAAAAAGAAATCAATTAGGGAAAATCCGTGCTAGCTAATAAGGAAAAGCAAATTTGCTACTGGAAGGCCAAATTGATATTTAATACCCTAGGAAATGGTGACTTGCAAATTTACGTCGGGGGAAATATTGATTATGAAAGACTAGATCCTGGGATATCTGGCCCTATAATGAACAAAATTTATGTCCCTGGTGATGGACCTTTTTTATTCAATGGAGATCTAGCCATACCTCCAAGAGTAGGGGCCCCAAAGCTATATGATGAAGATGTTACAGAAGCAACTATTTGGACCAGGTTTCCTCATTCTTATCAATATAAAGCATGGAGGAGAGGAAAAGGCCTTGAAATGAATCCAGGAGACCGTGGTACGCTCAGAGGTGGTGTTGCCAGAAAAAGAATGACACTATAAAGGATTGTTTCACCGAATGATCCTTTTCAGAAACATTGGAAGGTTGCAGACCATGCAAAGTTCCTATTAGAAGAAGCCTATTTGCCTGCTTAAAAAACTCAGTTAAAAATAATTTAGAGAAAGTTTGCCTCTATAGAAGCAGAGAGTGAGTATTCTTAAGGCTCATCGAAGCTTGGTACTAACAAGTAAAAAGATGATATTACCCCACTAGCAGGATTGCTAGGGGGCAAGAAGCCTGTTAAGGCTTTTGTTATAACTATCAACATGTTAAAAGAAACATATGCATATAGACAGAGAAGAGAAAACTTAGAGGAATATAGGAAAAGAAGGCAAACAGAAATTAAAAACGTAAGAGACAACCTTTAAAAGGAGAAAAAAGGTTGCAGAAGGAAATCACAGCTAAAACTAATGAAATAGAGAATAAGGAAAATGCCTCAAAAGGTCAAAATTAAAATGTTAGGATATCCTTGTAAGAGAAGTTAGATAAGTCAGTATAAAACAAAGTGAATGAATTAGACTGGTTTAATATGAAGGATGAGCTAAAAGATGATTATGACACAATAATGGTAAACAATAATGAGCAAAGTTAGTGAGTCTCCTACAAAGGAGCAAGAAGCAAAAATAAGGTTTGATATAGTTACTGGCACTGACTGTAATATGATATTAATTTTGTTTAAAAATTTTAAGGCAAAATCTGACCAGCCTGTAAAACTCACCAGTGGTGTTGAAGATAGTAATGAGGTCATAGTACAAATTGTCAAAGAAAAAAGAAAAAAACAAATAGACTTATGGCTAGGTCAATCGAACTTGAATATGATGTTGAACATAAAGATATTGTTGTCTTAAAGCAACCAGACAATGCCTTAGTAATGCCATCTTCACTCCACCAGGCTTTAATTTTCTAGTACCGAAGGAAGTAAAGGGAGAGTTGATGACATGAAAATTTTATGGGTAGATGATAATCCATTCAAAGTTGACAACAATGTGTAATTAGATTTGAATATTGGAAGATTGGAGTCTATCAAAGTGAATAAAGATGAAGAGTAGGCTAATAAGATTGGTGTGACTGAGGCTCAATTCTGCAATACATCATGGAAGGGTTGCAACAAGTGAAAAGGAATGGAAAAGCCTATTACAATCAAAAGGCTTACCACAAAAAATTACTGATTAGCAATGGAAGAACAAGACTATAGGAATGTAACATATGCAAGAAGTAAAAAATACCTTTAGAAGTTTTTTTCCTTTGTAAAACAATTAAAAGTTGTTGTACCTATATCATGTAATGGGGTTGAATGTGTAATAGATGATAGTCCTGGTATATGTAAAAGTTAAGGTTTAGCATATTTAAAGGTTGCTCCTGCTAAATTAGATGATTTGAAGGTAAAAGTATAAGATCAGAGGGATGAAGTTGACTTGGGAAATGTAAAGGGTTTTAATCCAATGTATATTTCTTCAAATTTACTTAATGAAATGAAAACCAAGTTTATAAATTTACTTTTTAAGTATGTTGATTGTTTTTTTTTGGATTTATTAGAAAATGCCTAATTTAGATAAATCTCTAGTAGAACATAGATTTTCAATTAAAGGGAACTATAAACAATTTAAACAATCTGCAAGGAGAATGAAAAATGATGTAATCCTTTTAATAAATGAAGAAATTGAAAGGTTTTTAAAGTTGATTTCATTAGAATTGTCAGATATATTGAGTGGATATCAAATATAATCCCAGTATTAAAGAAAAATGACAACAAAGAGTTTGCATTGATTTTCGAAATTGAAATATTACAACTCCAAAAGATAACTATCTTATGCTAGTAGCATATTTGTTAATCAATTCAACAACCAAACATGAAATAATGACTTTTATGGGTGGACATACTGATTACAATCAAATTTTCCTAGCAGAAAAGAATACACATAAAACTGCATTTATATGTCTTGGAATTATTAATACTTATAAATGAGTTATAATGCTATTTGAATTGAAAAATAAAGGTGCGACCTATCAAATGGTAATGAATTTAATTTTTCATGACCTAGTAGGAAAATTGATGAAAGTATACATCGATGATATGGTTATTAAGCCATACTCTATCGAAAAATATATAGAATATTTCAGACAATCTTTGCAAAAGATGAGAAAGCATAAGTTAAATATGAAACCATTTAAGTGTGTATTTGGAGTTTCTACAGGGAATTTCTTGGGTTTTTTCTTTCACAAAATAGGAATTGAAATTGACAAAGATAAGGATAAGGCAATTCTGGAAGCTAAGTCTCGCACTAATAGAAAGGAAGTGCAAAGATTTCTAGGACAAGTGAATTTCTTGAGAAGATTCATTTCGAACTTAGCTGGAAAAATATTAGCATTATTAAGATTGAAATCAAAAAGTGAATTCAAGTGGATTGAATGCCATCAAAGAGCTTTTAACTCAATCAAGGAATACTTAACTACTTTACCTATCTTGATACCACTAGTAAATGGCAAATCACTTAAACTGTATGTATCAATTAATGAGCAATCAATAAGCAGTTTATTGGCTCAAAATAATAACCTAGACTTTGAATAATCCATTTGCTACCTAAGTAGAAGATTGAATGATTGTGAATGTAGGTACACAACTATTGGGAAAATATGCCAGACTCTGTATTTCTCAACAGTGAAATTATGGCATTTTATGTTGTCATCCACAATGTATGTAATATCTCAAATCTATATAATAAAGTACTTATTGTTAAGGCCCATTTTAAGGGAAAAATATGGAAAATGGTTATTGGCATTAATAAAATGTAATTTAAAATATGTCCCATAAAAATTTGTTCAGGGATAGTAATAATTAACTTCCTAGTAAAGCACCCTGATTTGCCTTTAGAAAATGATAATTTCTAAATACATTATAGCGAAGTAGAAATTTAGAAATTAATCTATGATGGCTTTAAAACAAATAAGGGTGTTGAAACTGGCTTAGTACTAATTTCCTCTCTAGGAGATATGTTTTAATGTTCATTCTAAATGGATGATAATAAAATAACCACAAATAACCAAGTTGAGTATGAAGCCTTGATAATGGGTTTGGAACTAGCAATAGATATGGACGTTAGAAATTTAACAGTTTCTGTTGATTCTCGGTTGATGATATATCAAATCTTGGGATTTTACCAATGCTATCATTCTATCCTAGCTTTGTAACTCTAGAGGGTTAAAAAGTTATTTAATTGTTTCAATTTAATAAAATTCTAATATGTGATTAGGGTACTGAATTCAGAAGCCAACCAAATTGCTCAAATGGCATTTGTTTTGAAATTCCCAAGAGAAATTTGAAAGATGAGTTAGAATACAGAGAAGTACATTATCCACAATTTGGAAAAGAGAAAACCAATCAATTAAAATTATAAATATTACATTCATATGTAATTGGAGAATTCAGTTGATCCAGTAAGACCGAGAGATCAATAAGATTTAGAACAATAAATTATATCTTAATAGAAGAGGATTTGTATAGAAGAATCAGTGATGGTTTGATGTTACTTTGCATTGACACAGAGCAATCAATAAGAATCATGGGAGAAGCCCACAAAAAAATATGTAGCTTACACTAGATTGGAGATAAAATAAGATGGCAAATTAAAAAGTATGGCTATTATTGGCCAACATTAGAAAGGATTACATAACATATGTTAAGGGTTATAAAAAATGTCAAGTACATGATCTTATTCAAGGAGTTCCAACACATTTATTGCAATCAATAGTAAAGCCTTGGCTTTTCAGAAGTTGGGCTATTGATATAATTGGGAAATTAGTACCAAATTTATCATTAAAATATAAGTACATCTTGGATTTCACCAAATAAACAAAAGCCATTCCAATGAAGGAGGCCACACAATATAAGATAATAGATTTTTGAGAGAAAAACATTCTATGAAAAATTGAGATACCTGAGACTATTACTACAAACCAAGCTACCAATTTTAATGGAAGTGACGTACAAAGCTATGTCAAATTTTGGCATAAGGTTAATAAATTCAACTCCATATTATATACAAGAAAATGAACAGGTTGAGTTAACAAACAAGATTATAAAGGGAGCCATATCAAAGATGGTTGAGTCCTACCCCAGAGAATGGTATATATTGTTTTAAGTGTTTTATGGGCTAAAAGGAATTCGATAACGACAACATTAATACAATTCCTTATGGATCAGTCTTTGGGCATGTTGTTGCCATCCCAATGGAGATAAATGTCCACTCCTAAAAGATTGTAAGACACCGTAATTGAGATTTTTCATTCATAGAAGATATGAATATTGAAATTGATGATCTAGAGGAAGCAAGAATTGATAACCTGAATAAAATTATTGTTCAAAAGAAGAAAATAGAAACGGCGTACACTGAGAGTGTAAAATAAAAATCTTTAGCAGAAGATGAAGTGGTTTGAAAAACTATTTTGCCTCTTGGAACTAAGAACAGGGTGTATAGAAAATGGTCACCAAATTGGAAAGTATCTTTAAGATTAAGAAAATATTAAGATAAGAACCTATTAGTTATAATCCTTAGAAGGATTTGAACACATAAGGCAAATAAATAAAAAAATATTTAAAGAAGTATTGTCCATCAATTTGAAAAATAGTGAAATTATAGAAGAAAGATTATCTGAGGCAATATTCAAGCATATCATACAAGGTAGATAATCATACTCCAGGAATGGAAATTCATTAACCAAATATATACAAGCATTTATTCCATTAAAAATAATTGCAATGTACATATTACATTGACCCAAGACCTTTTTAAGGTCAAATCACAAGTATACAAAAGCCTATTCAACAAAGCTACATGCCACATATAAATTACAATATAACTTCTTGTATTATTCTTGAACAAGTTCCTAAATTGCTCCTATTTCTGAACATAATGTGTCACTTAGAAGGGTGAAAGACTTGAAACTTCATCAACAACTTGTTCAATCAACTCATTTGAAATGAAAGTAAGGTTAGTAATTTGCTATTTTAGGTTAATAATGTGTTGTTGGGCTTATTTCCACCATCTTTTCAGCTCCTCTTCTATCTCCCAAGCCTTCAAAAGGTCAAATTTTAAGTTAACCTTCATAATTTTATGAGAGTTTCATTTTAACCTCAGAAATCTTATTTATAGAAGCCTGTGTAACTTAAATCTTTACTTGCAACTCTTTGATATCGTCAAAACATGCAAAGAGTTCTTTTGCATAGAGATTTAACCTAGCCCTTTTATTCTAAGGAAAGAACTTGGAGGGTAAAAGCTACTAGGTTGTGGATTATATCAACAAGCTCCAACAACTGAACTCTAGTAAGGTCATAAACTAAAATTTCCAATAAGTTGTAAGAGCTATTGAGAATCCCATATTGACCTTGGTCAATTGGGAAGATTAGTATACTTGACCCTGAGGTTGAGATTGACTGATGTTGACTTGAGTCAAATATTGCAATTTGCTGAAGGAAGGCTTTCAAGTCTATACTAGCAATGGCATGGCTAGAAAAAACCTGCACAAAAGATCACAAATACGTAAGCTAATTGTCCTAAAATATTTTAGAGTGCTACCAAAACCACTAATGAATAAAACACTAGTGGGAGAGGCACCAGACAAGTCCACACTAAGATTACTTTGTCATGACAAAATAACCTAATTAACAAAGATCAAAAGTAATTGATTTGAAACAAAATAAATGAAAAGAAAACTTACCCTTGTTGGTGGAATTATTAAACCGGCAGTAAGTTCCTCCATAGGAGTAGTAACTTGTTCTTAAACACTGGGATAATGTTAATATTTATGGGAACATGTTCCTTAACACCTAATGTGACATTGACATTAGGAGTTGCAACCAAGCTTTCTTGAAGAAGGATGCTTTCAAGTTGTTGCAAAAAGAAAATATAGTTCAATGAGATCCTGATTAAGGTATAAATAAACATGAATGAAAATTAGATAAGTATAAGGAAATATTTGTGTATTCTGATATAGCAGTAACCTTAGGGATGATAATCGTAGGTTCTCCTATATAACGTCTCGAAATTTCATGAATTTGTTTTTTTTGCTGAAATAAATAATATTATTAAATGTCTATTAATGATATTACTTATTATAGCTCGTAAAAAATAATTTGTTGTGAAATATTGCTGTGGAATATTATATCGTGTATGATTTAATGTTGCACCTAAGCAAAATTTTGTCACATTTTCTACACATGTGACCGGTCCCCCCTGCCACTTATTTTTTAGCTTTTTTTTTTTTTTTTTCTTTCTTTCTCATTTTCTTCTTTCTTCTTCGTCAGTGAGGGGGAGGCGATACAAGGGGAGCAAAAAATTCGAGATTTTGAGGCCTAATTTCATCTAGCGCGGGGGATCATTTGCGAGATATTTTTGCATAATCAGAATCCTCATTACCTAGGCTACATGTGGATGTAAGTTTTCTTTCCTACTATGTTCATTATCATTACCTCATTTTTCGTACCTCGTTCATACGTGAAAATAAAATTGATATTTTTATTCCTCATGTTGAGTATACCATTTTTTACTATGGATTCATATTGATTTGATTTCATTTGATATATCAAATCAAGGGGAGAAGAA
>MKEJ01063505.1:0-14003 GCA_001753735.1 Embelia ribes
CTTATTTTGACTATCTTTTAAATAAATAAAAAATTGCCTATAATATGAGACAAATAAAAAAAATTATTAAAGTGGCCGGTTATTGACCGGCAAGGAGAACATTAATTGTAAACACTAAAGACACAAACATTCGAATGTGTCCATTTGTCACGAGTGGCATCTATAATGAATAAAGTCATAATATGCTAAATAAAAGCTTCCTTGAACAAAATGCCCAAGAGCTATCAATTAATACAATTATTGCCAAAGAAGTGTGCGACACACTTTAGCTTGAATAGGAATATTGCTATTATAATCAAGATATCATATTGGTAAGAATGGTCTTTTAGTGTAAGGATTTCTCTTGTGTTTTCAAATGGGTTGGGATGGCAATGCAAGATCTGAACAACCAACTGATATCAACAATATACTATTTTTATTGTTCTGTTTTTGAGATTATGGGACCACCGGTTACATCATAAATAATTTGTTACCATTGGGAGGTAAGAAGGGGACTCAAATTCAAAGTTTTTTAAGCTGCTTATTTAGGTTTTTAGTCCTCGGATTGGTGCTGGATTTATTCCAACTCTTATGAATATAAAGAATTAAGGACGGACCTAAGAATTTATTAAACGGGATTACATCTCTTCTGAATAATTATTTTTTATCTAGATTCAACCTCTCCATAATTTTTTAGTTATGTATTTTGATTTCGCCTCTAAAAAAACTTGTTTAAATTTGGAAACTTTGGATGTTAAATCCAATCAAAAAGGCCCAAAACTCTTAGTAAAGCGCACAAATAAATTTTTATACGAACCCTTTTACTCCGCGGTGGAAAGGAAAAGGTGGTGTAACGATATAAAATACCGCATACTTGTCGTACGAGGGCTATAGCTCTTCCTCTGAATGGCTGTAAAGCCAGCCACATAGCCGTTAGATTAAATATTAAAAGCGATATTAAAAATCCAAAATTTTTAAATGCATATTTCAAATATTTTAAAATCTTAGGCCATGTTTGGTTAACATCTCAGTTTTAGTTTTCTGTTTTCAAAAGCTGAAAACTTGTTTGTTTGTCAGTTTTTCAGTTTCAGATTTTAAAAATTGAGTTTTCTCATCAGAGTAATTCAAAAAATTTATTTTTCTCACTTTCTAGTTTTTCAACCTTAAGCTGAAAAGTAAATATATATTATATTCATGAATATACTTCAACTTTCTATTCTTAGTTTATATTTGTAACTTAAATTTTTTTTATCTTAAATTCAACTATTTTTTTTTAAATTATAATAAATGACAAACTTTAATTTGTTTTTATATTCAAAATTAAAAAATTTCACTCATGTATTATTAATAATTGTCTTCCATTCTTAATTTTTCTATTTTGAATCTAACTAGAAAATATTTTTTAAAATTTATTGTATATGGTAATTGTGATTCATTTTATATTCAAAATTTTAAAATTTTTTCTCATTTTTTAGTAATTATCTTATGATTTTATCTATTTATTTTTAATTTAAAATATCATAAAAGTTTCTAAAATTTTAAGTTATTTTTTGCATTAAAGTATATACTATTTCATTAAACAAAGTTATATAAAGTACGATTTTTTTACTCAAAGAATCCAAGTGAATGAAACTAAAAAATGAATAATTGGTTGACAAATATTGCAAAAATCGTCAGTATTTTTAAGTTTAAAATTTTAAATTTTTTGGGAAAAATTTTTATAATTTAAAAATTATTTTTTTAGAAGTTACAGCCGGGCAAATTTTTGCATATAGAAAATTGTGTTATAAAAAATCTCAAAAAATAATTTTAAAAAATTGAAAATTAAACCTTAATCTCCAAAGTATGTAATATTTAATCGAGCGAGCCCTCTTTCTTCGCTTTGGAAAAAGCAGTGCGTGTGCAAGAAACCCCTACAAGAGAGAGTAAGATTCTCTTCGCACTCGTTTGACAGCCACCATCGAACAGACGCAATAACTTCAAATAGAAAAGGAGAGAGAGAGAGAGAGAGAGAGAGAGAAAGAGAGAGATCCAGCCCGTGGATCAGGCGAAACCACCCGCAACGGACGGCTAAGATCGCTCCAACAAACAAGTACACACATAGCACAGTCAGACTCTCAGCCCACCACGTGCTCGGGGTAAATGCACGTGGGCCCCAGCTGCACGGAGGGAGACACCTCAGCATTAATGACGCTCATTTACTTTTTTTGACCGGAGTGGGACCCACCATTCGTACTGAAAAAAATTTGTAATTATGAGTTAATGATGCAGAGACCAAATTATATGGTCATGATGACAGACCAGATTTGATGCCACGTGTGTGTGTTTTTGGTTTTGTCTCTCGTGAAGAGAGAGATATGACAATGTCGTTCTAGGAGTTTGAGATGGCGCAGATATTTTTTCAGACCCATTTATTTTACATCCAACCATAAAAAGTTAATCAGTTCCATAAAATTTTAGTAGTTACAAGTGATCTTTACGAAAAAAAAAGTGACATTTTTACAATTTAGAAGATAAAATTTAACGAATTATCTAAATTATTCATTTCATTAATCATTTTTGTATTTTCCAGAGATAACCATTTACTCACAATGCAAAGGTAGTATGAAAATTACTTTAGTTCATATTTTTTTACCAATCATTTTCTTAATTTATGTGCACAAATCTAAAAGGTCAGTTAATAAAGAAAAATGAAGTATTATTTTAGAGATTTTTTCTTTTCATTTTAATTGTCATTCTAAAAAATTAAAAAAACAATTATTATTATATTTACAATTTCATTTCTATTATCCCTTTAAATTTTCAGTCACTCTACACAAATAAAATTTTTAATGAATGTTATTTTGCTAAAATTGAAACATTTAATGAATTCCTTAATTCGTGTTCATCAATCTTAAACGAAACACCCTCCATCCCAATTTAATGGTTTCGTTTCTCCTTTTCACACAGATTAAGAAGTTACAATTAATGCTGTAATAAAAAATATTTTTACTTTGTTTATAAATATACCCCTAATTAATGACTCTTTATCTATTCTAGTCAATGTATTACTCCCTAAAAAATGCAATTAATAGGATACATTAGTAAACTAACTTTTCAACTAAATTCTCAATAGAGAAATAAGACTATATTTTGGGAACAAAAAAAAAAAAAAAGAAACAAGGAGAAACAAGACTATTAAATTGGGACGAAAGAAGTTCTTATTTTAAGATGGTGGGTATAATTATGGCAACGGTCCAATAAAACGATGTGACAAACAATTTGGGATCGGATTATATGCATATATTTGTGTCAAAAAATCTTATTTCTTTATTGTTAAATCTTGTGACTTGGTTTTATATTTTAAAGGGAGATCAATGCCTATCATCTTGTCACATAAGTATATGTACAAAATATATACATATTAGTATGTATACATACGATACTGTCAAAATAAATATCAAGTCAGATTATTTAGCTAGATTTTTTTACGCCGAATATTAGCACGTATAATTACTTGCTCATCTATTTACTAAAAAAGTGTATTTTTATATCACTTACAACAAAGTTTCTAACCGTCTATCCCTATCTTTTACTCCTTTTTCCACATTAATATTCCAACTCTTTCTAACTGGTTCACTCACAAATTTCTACACTAGATGCTCAAATACCTTAGACGGCTCTATCTTCTCTAAAGCTAAATTTTAGCTACCCTAATCTAACCAATGCATTTACAAATTCCCTTACTCAAATCACCTTAAACAACTCTATCTTCTCTATTACTCAATTTTAAACAATCCTAATCCTGCGCAGATAACAGAAGATAGGGAGATTAAGGGTTAGTTCAATTGACCTTAAGATGAGATACAGACGTTTAAGTTTTGTAAAAATAACACAATTTGTTTTTGGTTTTTTTTTTTTTTTATATAGACTTCAAACTATTTTAAATCATGAAAATCATATAAATTGATTCTCAAGTTTAGTTTACTTAGGAGTAATTGTTTCTTTTTAAAAAAAAAATCACCTACTTTGTCATCATTCCTAGTTTGATCCTCTCGAATTCCAAATATTAGGAAAATACTATTCACAGACTAAATATGTTATTTAAAAAAATTGGAGACTAAATCCGTCTTTTTCTTTTCTTTTTTGTTTTTCTTTTCAATTGAATCTATTGGACCAACCATAATTTTTTTGTCCAAACACAGATAACATTTGTGCAACTCACCATAAATTTCAACTTATTCTCAACCTTTCCAAATATCAAGCTCTATTTACTCTTTGTTTTTTAAGAAATGGGGACCTTGGGCCGGAGCTGTTGAACTAGGACCTCCTACTAATAGCCCAGGCCAAAAGTTATCTTTTGTGTTCTTTTATTGATGTTAGGTTCTACCAACTCTCTACCTTTTCACTTTGCTTTTGTGTGGTTGAACAACCTGAAGTTGTGAGTGTCAAATTGGAGAAATTTACAAAGATGGGGCAATTTTCAAAATTATTTATCAAAATATATCGTTTGTGAAACTATTTATCAAAACAAGTCACTTTTAACCTTTTTTGGATGAAACTACTATTTATATTCTTTTAGTGACAAAAATATCCCTTTGCCAAAATCGTAACATCTCTCCATGTTGTTTTCGATATCTATTCTTGATATCAATTATGTATTTAATAAATAGTGATTTTCAAATCCAAACAGAATAAAGTCTTTTTATTTTTTTATTTTCGATTTGAGTGGAGTAACAAGGTATGGGGGAAGTTAATAAATTATGGGACTGGGAAAAAAACATTGTATGGTAAGGACATGTTTAATTATTTTGTGTGTTTCATTAAGTTTCACATGAATTCGAAAATGGAAGTTTTTTTCTATTATGCAAACAACAGTAGTTCACAATTTTATTAATAATGTGCAGTTTGAAATTCTGAAAATGTATTTATTTTGTTCTTTCATAATTTCATGTAAATTAGTCTAATCAAGGCTTATGGAAAAATTAAATAATATTACTTATATCTCCAAAATAAAATGATTGTTATAACCTCTTTTCTTATAACATTTTAGTCAAAATATTAGATAAATTATCTCCATATGATATTAATAAACTGGACTTAAACTTATTCTAAAATAAGTTAAAATTTTTAATTTGTTACTTATAGTAAAGAGTAATTTACAAATTAATGCACTATAAGGCTCTACTTTTGTCTCTTGTTTAAAATCACCCATTTTGATAAATAGTTTCAGAAATGTTTGATAAATAATTTTTTAAACTGATCCATTTTGATAATTTCTATGTCAAATTTGGGGAACAGCCTTCTCTTTCCCTTGTAACTTGTAAGCATGTTAGGAGAACATAACTACTAAGGTACATGTTACCATATTCCTTTAGACTTTCATTCTTGTATCGAAAATAAACCCAGGGGGAAATTGTGCACTACGTGTTGGAGAAATATCACAGTTAACCGTTCGGGATTTCAATTCATTGTGATAAATGCATAAATCATGCCAGTCGTTATCCCGCTCCAAAATTAAATGCAAAGACCTCTTTTAATCCGTGCTTTTACTTTTTTCATCAGACGACCCAAACACGAGTTCAGCTCTTTAGTACATAAGAGACTACGGCTCATGGGTTTTGTCAAATTGCCCATGGAGCCGGGTCAAAGCTGATATATGAAAAACGTGTGCTACTCGTAGCCTATTGACCCATAGTTCCTATGGGTACAAGACTATTGGGCTTCGCTTGATGATGGTTATTCCCCATTTTAAATCTGTCTTCAGCTTTTCATAGCTCGATCTAGTGTGACTCTTTACGAATACAATAGACTTGTGTAACATCCCTATGTCAAAATGAGGACATATTGAAAACCCCGTCCTACATGAGAGAACCGGAAAATAAAGAGTCACGTCATTTCGATCAATGTTATCGGAACCAAACAGGACTGAAGGTTGAACTGGTTCGATGAGAAACTCGCAGGTGAAAACTTTTGGTTTGCATCTCATGAGCTCAAGGGTAATATATCGGTTGTACCTCCAAAGCTTTGTATTAGATCCAGGCTGGACATGCCGGTTGAACCAGTTCAAGAGGGTGAGTTGGTTCGCTTTGCATTTATGTATTGTAACAGCATTCACACCAGTCTTTCAGGTTTATTTTGTCGTATTAAAAATCTATATTTTAAAAATTAGAGAGACCAGTCTTTCAAAATTTGTTTGAAAAAATTATTCAAATTATTATATGATATACAATAAAATGTAAAAAAACAGCTTTCCTAATCTTAACCCGGATTTTATTGTTTTGGTGGGAAAAATATAATTTTTTTAAGCAGAGAAAGCATGAATAATATATTTCTCAATCAAGAACTTTAGTGTAATATAGAAACTGAAAAACCACCGATGTCGAGCATTTCTAATTAATGAAAAATCAAAGAGGAAATCCCTATATAAAAATACTGACGCGAATGCTCTATGGGCATTAGAGCTGTTGCTCACAAGTGAGTACCTTGCATTCATTGCTCCCCGTAAAGCTGGCATGGTGCCCTAAATCCAGCCAATTTAGGTACCTAGCAGAACTGTTTTACGGATACAGCAATGGACAGTGTTTTAGACATTGACGAAAATCACTGGTGAAACGTTTGAATCAACGAGTGAGCAAAGAACCATCAATTTCAACGGTTCAATGCCTCAGGCTCTAACAACTATGATTTCAACACTGGTTTGAGAAGTAGAATACTAATGCAAGTAACAGAATATGTAAATTTCATTAATTATATAAGCAAAAGAGAAGCCATACAGAATATGTTCAAAACCAAGTGCATTCTACCAACTGCAGAAAATTATGACAAAAATAGAATAGCACACCCAGGAACTAAAATCATGGTCAACATATCGTTTCGACCACATGAATCGCTGTTTTCAGTTATTTCAAACCGAGAGAAAACGACAACTTAGGGCGAGCTTTGTTCTTTCCCAATAATTTCATCTGGTTAGCGCGTTCCTCTTCCTCCTGCATCTTCTTCCTTCGCAGGGCCTCTTCTTTTTGCCTTTGCAACTCTTCAAGCTCTCTATACCGTTCCTCTTCTCTCTGTTGCTGCTCTAAAGCTTCCTTTCTCTGAGCTTCTTCCACCTTCCTCCTATTTTCTTCCAGCATCCTTTCCAGCTCTTGCTTCTCTTTTCGAGCTTGTTCCTAATGATACCAAAAGTTATTTTCCCCTTAACTATATAAATAATTTCATTTTAAAACATTTTAAAAGGAATTGCCGCCAGAAGTGTGGAGATATTAAAGTTTCAAAACTAAATTGCAGACTTGCTCCGAAAGTTGTTTCCATTTTTATGGGCTTCAGGGGAGCAATTATATGCGTACAAAAAGTTTACAAACACGAAACATCTACTTAGCAGCATATCATGATATTGCCATGATGTTTGTACACTTTTTGTGCATTTTCTCTCTTTTTCTATGTATAGTGTTTTCCTTGTTGGGGGTAATGTGTTATACTTCATGTGGTCGATAACTTCATACTAGCATAAGCATTCTACTTAGATACTTACCTCTCTCCGTTTAGCCTCAACCAGAGCATTTTCCTTCTCTTTCTCAAGTTGTGCTGCCACCTCATCAAGAAATTTCTTCCGGCCTTCCTCCAATCGTCTCCGTATCTCTAGCTTGATCTCTTCACAGTTCAAGCTCTCTTCCACTTTCTTCTTTATTGCTTGTTCCACTCTTTTTGCAGTTTCTTCCTCTACCAATTTCATTTCCGCCTCCTGTTGACGCCTGACAGACCAGGAGAGAAGTTAGGCAGGAAATGAGCAATCACACAATAGAAGATATACCATTTTCAAATTCCACAAATAGATCTCGAGCCAGGTAACAAAGATAATTAAAGAAGTCATTTCACCTCCCCACTTGCTTTTTCTTACCCCTTCCCATTCTTATTTACAATATGAAACACAAACTGACCTTATTGACGACAAAAGGCACAAAAATATACTCATTCTCATGCTTTACAGGCATACCTCTAACTGATTCCTGATCCAAACAAATGAGAATCAAGATGGTGAACAGTAGATAAATGAGTCATCCAAGAGATCATCAAATATAAAAAGTTGAACTATAGCAGTATCTTCCATCAAAAATGCCTGTGGAGAAGAATGTCAAAGTAACCAGTTGCATTTTCAAAAGCTAATCAACCATGATAAGTCAATCCTTGCACAAAAATATCATTGTTTTTCCTGAAGCAAAATCATATCTGTTTTATGATATATATACAGCTAACATATGCTGTAGTGTAGGTGTCAGTGTCACTAGGGAAAAGACCAGTTACCGTTAGCAGAACTCTTCAAAAGAAAGGTACATTCAGTTTTTCCTTTTTTTTTTTTCGGTAGTAAAAGAGAAGTAGCTAAAACTAAGCCTGGTAAGAGGTAAAAGCAAAGAAAAAGTATTAAAGAGAATCTTCCACTTGCTTGGTACGAAGAGTAAGCGTGTGAAAGGTATGTACTCTACGACAAGGAAAACATCCATCCCAGCTTTTAAAGGGGTGATATATAAAAAGGGCATCCAATAATTACAATGATGGTATTAGATACAATCAATAAATTGAAATTGGCAATAGCTGAAAGTGGTAACAGATTAATTTCCTTCCTCACCCAATTCTTCCCCGAACCAAAGGAGAACATTTCATAATTCATTCACTAAAATGTGTGCACCTAGTTCCGTGCTACAGCCTACAGATGCACAAATACAAGATGCAAGTTCGAGCTACATGCCCAAAAGTAAGACACTCCTAACGATGACACCAGGAGACACTGGATATTTCTGTAAATATGTTTCGTATTATTCATACCATTTTTAGAGGGAATCTTTTTTATTGCACACTCAAAAGAGAACATGAGTGTACATAAAGTGATAAGTGTA
Organism: Embelia ribes; assembly: GCA_001753735.1. Taxonomy (NCBI): domain Eukaryota; kingdom Viridiplantae; phylum Streptophyta; class Magnoliopsida; order Ericales; family Primulaceae; genus Embelia; species Embelia ribes. The sequence continues at coordinate 8,850 of MKEJ01063505.1, forward strand.
TGCCTAATTATATGAAAAGTATTTAACTATTTTTGCTGTTGTTATATGACAAATCCACCATAATATTAAGACATATATCATACCCAAGTCCAAAAAGTTAAGTGTCCACAAAGATACGTCATTAGTTTTTACACTAGTCTAGACGGCACATCCAGTCAGCTTACACCAAATCACGAAAGTTTCAGACTTCTAAAACAAACACAATCCAATAATATACAGAGAACAGCAAACAATTATTTTTTCAAGCTAAGAGTTAAAGGGGATCGCCATAATGAATTCAAACCAAAAACTAAAGTAATAAAGCCAAAAAATCAACATTTATTATGTTCTAAAGAAGTTAGTGAATTGCCAGCATCCAATTTCCAGTTCATTAATGATAAGCCTCAACTGAAGAGCAAATGCCATACCAATACGAGAGAAAGCTTTTGGTTGCCATTATCCTGAGACGCTTAATAGCCAGCCAAATAATGTCAACTACATTTCCTATAATGACTCACTGATCCATGCATACAAGTATCAATATCACAAAGAGAATCCTAAAAAGAAGTCAAACAAATTCTAATTACTTAGCAGAACCCAGAATTCAGATATTATTAACTTTGTAAAACCATCAACGCAATGAACACCAAGAACTGGAGCAGTGAAAGCGAAACAAGGAATCAGCACACAATGGCAGAATATAAATATAATATAAAATGGAAACGAATATTGATGAAGAAAGCATGGAAGCTAAACCTAAGCGTTCAAGAAGTTTCAAGGGGGAAAAGATCCAAACAGATGCCAACAAAATGCAAATTACAAAAGCTAGGGCATTCCAGGTCTTTCAAGACAAAAGCAAAAAACAAAAAAAAAAAAAAAAAACACAAATGACTATTTAATATTTCGAGATATAAAATGAAAGAAACGAAGGAAAAAGCTAATAAAAAGGACAGTTGGTTATGATGAGTATACCTTTTCCTCTCTTCATCATCTATTTTGAGTTTGTTACTGGCATTTTTACGCTCTATTAAGCCATTACTTGGGGACCGGGATTTCTTTATAGGAGATAATGAGGTACTTCTAGGTCTCTTATAACGCCTTGGTGTTGGAGAACGAGTTTTACGTCTTCTTGGAGTTGGAGAACGAACTTTCCGGCGTCGTGGAGAAACTGAACGACTTCTTCTTCTGTACAATTATATTAATTTTATAAGCAGCAAATCAAATTCTAGAAAACGTGGTACATCGTCATTCCAAGCCACCATATAATAATACAGAAGCAGATACGGTTACCTCAAAAACTGCTAAGTATAAACTGGGTGCTCCATCTTTTAATTGAATGAAACTGATATAGAATCGAAGAATGGAAGGATATCTGTAATCTCCTCGCTTCCCATTTAACAGGAATAAAAAAGCTTTTAGAATTTCAAGGAGATAAATGTATTCTGTTTTACTCATCTACTGTTCTTGGTACTAACAAAGCTATATTTAACATATTCCTCTTTGAAGTGAAAATGTAAATGTGAGATAGCCCAACAACTGCTGCTTAAAACTGGGTAGACTAATCATCAGATTAAGCAAAACTTCCACAGAACTTGTAGAAATCAAGATGATCAACCATACACCAATCTGCTATAGAAAAGGCCAACAATGAAGTCAACAAAGTGAGCAGCGCCACATGAAGAAAAACAAGTATTAGTACCTTCACTCATCAGTAATCCAATTTTTGTTTAAAAAAAAAAATCACCCAACAACATAAATTCAATGCCTTAACGTTGAAGTTTAAACACTAAACCTTAAAATACCAGAGCGAGTATATGTTTTACTCCCAATTCCATATACAACGGAAAAATGACCATCATGGAGATGGAAGAAACCATACTCCAGTATCTTTCTGCTGTTATAAGATTTCACAAGTTTCTCAAGCCAGATGAACAAGCATGCCCCCCAACTTTGCTAAATCTTATGATTTTTTATGTTGTTCACTACCCATATAAGCTTCTGGTATACATTCAGGCTGCATTTAAAAGTAACTAGAGCCCACATCAGTACAAAATTAGATCGTCAGAACTTGTAACAGAATCAACTAACCCCACATCTAACGACAAATAAGGAATGGCCACCGACTACAGTTAAAAAATAAATGTAGTACCCCAGTCCCCATGTATATCCCTCTTGCCATGCTTTCACATTCCAATTTGGGAACAAGTCAAATTTTGGAACTGGAGTCAGCCATTCAAGGTTATGTTGGGCAACTTTGTCTGGGGCATTATTGCAAGCATTCGGCATTCCGTTATTTTTGTTGTGCAATGTTTGGTGCAAGAGAAATTCAAGGATTTTGAAGGTATAAAAGATCGTTATTAAGTTCTGTTGAAAGGGAAGATCCCTGCTTTCCTCTTTTTTTGGACCAGATGTTCATCATACATGGGTCATACACGGAGTTGTATATTCACTTTTGACGTCCCATTAATAGGTTCTTCTACAAGGTTCGCTCCCTTTAAGCATTCTTTTCTATCATTTCATGTAATTACTTACCACATGAAACAATAACAAGTCTCAGCTCCAAAAGAGAACTCAAATAACAGATTCACAAATGACAAAAAACTCCAGCACCAAAATCAAAATCCTTTGAGCTCCGAAACGAATAAAGTTCTCCAAGATAAATTATGCAACGTGACATGCTTGAATTAGGCTGCGTACATCAGACATTAGGATGTGTACATAACACCCTCCACAGACTTTTATATATAAAATAATAATAATAAATATATATACATATATATAAAACATGATTGAATTAGTCACCATCGTAATCAAATAAAACCCTAAATTCAGGTCATAACAAAGATACATAGAATAAGCCTCCATCGATACAGCCAATAACTGAAGCACAATTACAAATATTTGTAATCAGGTATCACCTGCTATGCGAATACGGCGATCGGCTTCTATCTCTGCGGCTCTTCCGGCTACGCCGATGCTCCACCGGAGACGGCGACCTCGAGTACCTCCGCCTATACGGCGGAGACCTCGACAAATCCCTAGCCATCTCTGTCTCTCTCCTCCTACAAAACCTGAAAAAATAATGGAATTTTTAATTAGTTGTGAATCGGATTATGAGATGAATATATAGGCGTAATTGATCGAAGTATTTAGGGTTTTACCTTTACAGCAAATAGGTAGATGAATCGGAAACCCAGAGAGAGAGAGAGAGAGAGATGTGTAATTATAGATGGTGATGACTGATGATGACGAGTAATGTTGGAGCTCTACAGAGGCAGACCTAATTGAAAATGAAAACTGAAATATATTTCGAAAAATAATTTTTTCTGTTTTATAATATTCACATTCTTCCTAAAGTCTGCTAATACTAACATATATTACCCTAGTATTATTTTTTGTGTTATTTATAATTCTTTAATATAATATTTATAACTCTTTTATACTGATTAAATAATTCAAATCAAATACTAATTTAAAGATTATTTGGAGATTTTTCTTCCTTCTACAAGTCTATTTAATTCTAAAAAATATAAATTTCTTTTTTCAAATCTACAATGGTTTCTTTATAAAAATGTATAATTCTATCTTTAACATACATAAATAGAATAAAAATATTGCTTATAAAGATAATCTATTTTAAGTTCTTTTATTCTAAGTATTAAACAATTAATATTTGAATATAATCTTTTAACTGTTCTAAAATAATATGAACTTGTATTTTTTCTACAATTTCTCTAGTTAATTGTTCTGAGAAGTCCAAAAATTCTTGACGATCTATATGGGTTCTATTTCGTTTTCTGATCACACTAATTTTATTTTCTATTTATAGTCTTCTATGTTTTATAAATCTTATTTGTTGATATAAGAAAAATCTTTGGATAAACAGTCACAAATAAACTTTAATAAACTTAATCCTAGTCGGTACTATGTTGTTCAACATAGTATAAGAATATAGCATATTATTAATAATTAAAAGACTATTATTGTTTTAAGATTAACATATTCTTCATTATCTACCCCCTGTCCAAATGGACTTTTTTTTATTTAAACTCTTCCATGGATCATTTGTCAGTTTTTTAGAAATTAAGCCTCACCTCAACCTGGGTTTTATTGCTAGCAAATGACATAAAAAATATAGGACTTACAAACGGCTTCACATGGCTAAAAATTCATTTGCCAATAAAAAGTCTTTTGGTTTATAAATCCACCATGGAAATTTTTTATAAAATGCCAAATTTATCATGAGTGGTAGTTAATTTAAACATGTTTTTCTTAAAACAATAATATCAAGTTTAAATATTAAGAAACTATACCTTGATGCTAAGATAGATACATGCTCACATCGTTCTCAAAGGTACGGCTCACTGGTCTCAGCACCTGTAAAATATGTATAAAAAAAATGGTGTGTACAAGTTAGCCTCCAAAATACACAACTATATGTGATGTTGAGTAGTATCTGCATGTGTGATATCTACGCTACTATGTGATAATAAATATGTGCAATACAAAATAAATGCAATACAATGCCCGTGGATGCTCACACATGCCCACCCATACAACTCACGCACACAAGAACACACAGACCCACAATCTCACTATAAAGTTGGGACATGTGTCTCCCACGATTTATATAAAATATATCACCATAGGTCTATCTTGTAGATCCTATGCTATAATCCACCCCCACAATAACCCACTTGGTAGACCATTCTCGATGGTCTACCCTCACTGAATACCCACTTGGTGGATTATAGAAAATCCCTAAAAAGGGCTTCCGGCTCATACTAGTGGGGCGCAAATCCACCCGCTGGGAAATCTCACGTTTTATAAAAATGACACAGTTCCGAAAAGAAAGAGAAAATAACTCAAGCCCACCAAGTATGCAACTCACACGTAAAGTCATTTTCTCGCTTTAAACCTACTTTTGTTCAAAAGTTAATCAACTTTGAAATTCCATAATAAATCACATATTTCTCGTAAAAGCTACGAGTCTTACACTCTTGCAAGTCCCACATTCACACTACTTGCAAGTCCCACATTTTTTAAAATAAATCATTTTCAATCCACACTTTGATAAAATCGTTTGTCAAAAACCCACTTTTCACACTTGATAAATTCCATTTCAAAACCCACATTTTTTTTTACATAAACAACACATGTTATGCAAAAATACTC
>MKEJ01063507.1:0-18870 GCA_001753735.1 Embelia ribes
ACAGGTCACACATGCATTTGGATATTAATTCTGAGGGCTCTAAAGACCTAATACAATTGTAAGATTATTTTTAAATATTCAACTTTGTTTTATTTTGATATTTCAATTAAAATATATTTAACGGCTTACTTGCCGACAATGAAGACATTAAACCGCTTCTTGCCCCACCATCCACAAACCTGCGACTTGGAAGGGCCGGCAGCATCATGATTGGACCCAGAAGCCAACCAATGACGTACCAATAGGCGTTGCATGGGCTCCGACGGTATCAACACCAGCGGTAGTAGTGATATTGTTCGGTAGGAACGTGTCCAACTCAAAAAACGTTGGAAAGGGTGTATCATTCAATCTATCCAAATCGAAATTGTCATGGGGCAAGGGGACGTAAGATTCAGAACTTTTGGTTTGGCGGCCCCGAAAATCCCTACTGGACCGGTGCGAATATCTACCACGAGGCATCTACATTATATTAAATTTTAAGTTCAAATTTCAATTTTGAAATTCTTACAACTTTAATTTTTTTTTAATTGTAATGATTAATTAATTAACTATGCATACATTATAGTACATTTTTCTAATTTACTATGTATACATTATATTTGAAGTTTTACAAGAAAGCCATCTTAACCACCTTTAGCTTACATTTTTACTTGAGGATTTTGCATCCCATTGTTGCGTTACTTTTTGTAGGGTTAGATACTCATCTTCCCTTCTTGTTATGTTTTATGCAACTTTTGGCAGGTAATAATAGCAAGTGTTTGAGGATAATATGGCTCAACAAAAAAATTACATTTACCATAAAGATATAAAATAAATATTATCATGTTAGGGACGCACTAACTTTGGGTGTTGGTGCCTTAGTTCAAGGCACTCGCGTAAGCAATGCCTTAGCAGTGTCATTTGTCTTGACACATATGAGACGCTTTGTCCTTGTCCTCTGTCACAAGAGAACACAAGAGCAAGAGCCAAAAAAAAAAAAAAAAAGACTAGCAACAGTTAAAATTCATTTAAACGTGTGCTAGAACAGCAGCTTTATTTAAAATCAACTTGTATATCAATGATTATATATACACGCACGTATAGATAAATAGATACAGAGGGGTAGAGAAAAATGTGCACACTGGAGAAAAGAGGAAACGTCTTCATCCTCACCCTCATCGGCGACGGCGAGCACCGTCTCAACCCCACCCTAATCCACTCACTCCGCTCCTCTCTTCACCAAGTCCGCTCCCAATCCGGCGCCGGCGGAGTCCTAGTCACCACCGCCACCGGCAAGTTCTTCTCCAACGGCTACGACATCCCCTGGGCCAAATCCGCCGGATCCGGTCCCGCCACGCTGGACCGGATCCGGCTCATGTCTCGCGGCCTCCAGTCGCTCGTGACGGAGTTGATTGAGCTGCCGGTGCCGACCATTGCCGCCGTCACTGGGCATGCTTCGGCGGCAGGGATGGTGTTGGCGCTGAGTCATGATTACGTGGTGATGAGGAAGGAGAGAGGGTTTATGTACATGAGCGAGCTCGACATCGGGTTCCCCATTCCGGCCTGGTTCGTGGCTGTGCTCCGGGCCAAGGTGATTATTTATTATTAATTGGAATTTCAGAGATTGATGGTAAGTACTTCTCTGTTGGAAATGGTTGATTTGGAAAAAATTAAATTAGGAAGAAATCACAGAATTTGAGAGCATTCCCATCAGTGTTTCTAAAATAGGGGATTTTCCTCATTTGATTTCTCAAATCATGGGAGATAAATATTGAACTAGACCTTGAAAATATAGGGAAATGACTAGGGGCAATATTGTTAATATTCGAATCAATAATGCAAACTCCAGCCAGTAAAACATTTTAGTATTTATCAAAAATAAAAGTAGCTTTATAAAAAGCATTTAAACATTATTTCCTTTTCTTTTTTAAGAATTACCTAATAGTTAGCAAATCTATTGAAAGTGAATTTTCAATATGGATTTAGAATAAAAAAGTTTTCATATCGAACACAGGTTTCTTGGAAACGGGTTTTGTAGCCGTCTGAGAGTTTCCTTATAACTAAGTACTATGATTTACCAAACCAATAGGGCTAATGCATTTTGTTATGAGATAATAGCAAATACGATTGTATTTGTACATTCAATGATTATAATAAATGTGCTATTTGTTAAATATAATTTAAGGTGATTTACGGGAAACTTTGCTTCCCTCGTATTTGAATGATGTCTAAAATGAAATTCGGCAACACCAGATTAAATCACCAGCGGATGTGCGCAATGTGGCTTTGGCAGCGAAGAAGCTGAACGCTGAGGTGGCTGTTGGAATGGGCATCGTCGATGTGGCACACGAAGGTGTTGAGGGGACGGTTGAGGGTGCATTGAAGTTGGGGGAGGCGTTGGTTAAAAAGAATTGGGATGGCCACGTGTATGCTGAGATTCGGAAGGTCTTGAAAGCTGACGTGTTGAATGCTGTTCGAGATGATGAGACTGTGGAAGATCCGAATAATGCTACCAAGTATGTCTCGCGACTTTGAGCCCCATCCAAGACATCGCATATGTCCATTTTGGATGCACGTATGTTTCTTGTACTTGTATTTACTTAATTTATGTAATATTGTGACGTCAATTTCACCGAATACCGTACCATTTGAATAAAACACTATGGTCACTTACACTTCGTTTTACCCAAACATGACCTTGATCAAGTGGGGGATTTCGGGGACCTGAGATCAAGATCTAAAATGTTGTATGCGTTCAAAGTTAACGAGTGCTCTGAAAACTGTTGTTAAACGGAAGTTTGCGTCCCATTGGTGTTGAACAATTCGGCAATAAACTATATATGGTTTCCTTTCATCATCGTTTTTGTTCCAAATAGGCAATGACCACAAGACTGACAAACTGACACTGGACCTTTATGCGATGCAAATCTAGCAAGGATTTTAATAGAATTGTAGTGTCATACCGAGTATTATAATTTCATATGTATATGCTAATGCATATATGTACCCCCTTGTCAAATTAGGGGTCGCGGCCCATCCTTAGCTGAACAACTTTCAATATTTCTGTTTGTATCTACTGCTAGATCCTTGAGGGAAGCTAAACTTGATAAAACACATTCGAGCATAGGTCCCAATTGTCCAAATGATTAAACACATTGCAGCAATAGCTCCCGATTGTTTGTAAGATAGTATTTGTTTAAGGGTGACTTCGTTAGAATGGGCGGTTATGTACTGAAACTGCTCGGTTTTTAAGTGGACGAACTAAGAAGCTATGCTGAATCATGGAAATGAGATGCAGTACACGGCGTGGCAAATTCAAGCTTGTAGTTGTAGACCAAAAAGAGAGATTCAATTTGAATAATTAGACCATTGTCGATATTCGGTGTTTAGAAATGCTTTGCATACGTATCTGCAGCTAATATGTTCTCTATACGGTGCACAGAGAGTATGCTGTCGTGTTATAGATGGGCAGCTACAATGTACAACAATTATTTACTCTTTATAGTTTGCTTCTTCGAAAATCCGTTCTCTATTATTGACTTGCTCGGTAATAGAAATCCATTTGACATCTTTTTTGCATATACAAACATCCTTGTTAGAATCAAATCAGCAGGGAAAAATTAAGGAAACATGTCAGAAATCTCTACTCCAACCAACGATAATAATACAATGTGGAGATAACAAAAGTCGAGAGAATTCCAGAAGATCAGAGATTTATGCTTTGTGTGGTGTAACGATTCATCATAATAAAATTGCGACTAGCGTCTCGGGTCTATTAAAAAACAGATTTGGATTCGAGCTCATGATAAACTTCGGTTGGATTTGATGGATATTTATGGCCCTTTCATGTTTGCTTATTTGCTTGCACTTGTGTCAACTGCCAAGTGAGTACATGTTCAAGTGTGAGCCCTCTCACTCATATGTGTGTGTATATATATATAGAGAGAGATATACATACGATAATTTATCTCACGGTGTCGCTCATTAGCTTGAACTTGCGAGTTCAAGTACAAACTCTGTTCTATCTTGCTCTCTCTCTCTGCCTACAGCTTGTGATTTATCAAAACAAATAAATGATTAACGATGAAGCGAGTTAAGGCCCGAATGGCTTTCTGGTCTAAGACAGCTAATGTTGGGAGTGTTTGGACCCGAATACTTCGTACCTGTTAATTTCTCTATTTGCTTTTGCTGTTCGTCTTGCAACTTAATAGTTTGGTCGTCTTATTATTATCTCTGTCTAGGCGATTGTTTATTACTAGTTGAGATATAAATGCATGGTCGGAGTACAACCTTTGTAATAAGTATTAATAATGTATTAATTTGTCCCGTTCGAGTGTCTAGTTGTGTCTAATTTTAAAACGGTATATACGAAACGTTTACGTTCTTAGAGGTTTGTTAGTCGGAAAAAAACCAATATGTTAGGCAACTAGTTTTTGTGCTTTAGCAAAAACAGGTTAGTTTGTTGAAAAAACATAAAACAGCTAATACATATAAAGGTAAAAAAAAGGTGAAGTCGTGATAGTTTTTAGCCATGAATAGTAGTTTCATTTTAGAACAAAAATCCTCAAAAGAAAGTTCTTAAAACGAAAGTTTTGTTTTGTTTTCTATTTCATTTAACTTCAATGGTGTTTTGGGCCTTATTTTTCTGTTTTAGTGCTTGTGAGAAACATTAGTCCATTTACCGAAAGGAGTTATATTTTACACCTATATTTTACATAACACCACATATTTTCACATGTAGGAGAAAAAATATAGATACATAGGAAATAAAAATTAACATAAATTTTAAAAACTACTCCCTCCCTCCCTTCTCTGTGTTAACACTTGTGTGGTGTTGTACAGTAAATTTCTACGTATATCCATATCCATGTATAAAATCTCACAGTGAAATGGATCTGGTGGTAAAGACAATATTTCTCTATCTTATTTAAAGTCAACTTATAATTGTACTAAATTCAAATTCATATGACATTTTTCCAACCATTTTTAGCCTTTCAGTAAATCATCGACATTACACTGAACTTATTTAAGTTTCTCACCTTAATTACCCAATGTTTTGTTTTTAATTTATAGTAGAGAATATAATTTTTTTTATACAGTTAATTAATGCAGATATATATAAACAATCAAATCCCAATGCATGACATCTGTGAATAACAAGTGACCTACACATGTATGCAAACACATTTATTGTAAGAAAATATGTACTCCCTTAATTACGGTTTAATAAAATTTAGATTAATAATATACATACAAAATAGTTGTATCGATTGTACTGAAAAAATATATAAAACAAAATAAAATTTAAAATACCGATATACATAAAAAAAATATTGTACCGATTTTACGAAATTTTCATACAACTAGTTATATACATATTGGTTTAAAATTTATATTATAATATTTATAACATATGAATTCCCAAAAAAACATAAGATACTCCACTAATGGGTGGGAGTGTGTGACTAGGTCACACCCACAAAAAACATTAAAAAAACATTCAATATTTAATTAGTGGTTCCACCAATTAAAGTGTTTATTGCCAGCTAATACTCCTCATATGTATGTATGTATGTATGTATGTGTATAATCTGCCTATACGTACAGCTAAAACTCTCTCTATCTCTCTCTCTCTCTCTCTCTGCCGAAATTCAAGAAATTCCACATCTCAAATCCAAATTAAGTGCAAACATCTCTGTCTCTCTCTCACGCACACAACAGTTATTTAACAGTTCAAATGTACTTAGAGCTCAAATCTAGGTCTCAAACACACTCTTTATACATACATATGTAATTACAACAGAGCTGTATCTATATCTATCGATGTCGAGTAGCTATCGGTTGCAATTGGGGGCCGGAGGAGGTGGGGTCTACCGTCTGAGATCGTCGTCGCTGAAGAATCTGCCGGAGCCCCTCCGCCGCGCCGTCGCCGACTGCCTCTCCTCCGCCGCCCCCCAGTCTCTCCACGGCACCCCCTCCGGAGTTGCCTCGGAGGCCCTGAGGACTCTCCGGGTGCGAATTCGTCATTTTTTCTCGATTAATTTAGATCTTGGAGCAGCATTTTGTTATCTAGGGTTTCTTTTTAATGTGCAGTTTTGATTTTAATTTTTTATTGTGTTTTGTGTTTAGCTGTTTAGTTAAATTAATATGTCTTGAATTCTAAAATAGAGGCCCTTGTTTTAGGGGAGTATTGTAGCAAACCCCCAATTTTTACCCCTTATAAATTTAGGATAGAGAGCTATTCAGGGCACTGATGGGAGAGTGCTTTAATGCTCACAAGGAGAGATTTTTGTGAGAAAGGGTTGATGCCAATTTAGATTTTACGTTTGAGTAGAGGTGTTTTTTGGGTCTCTTTTTAAATTAATGTGAATTTGCTGACATGGAACTTCAATTAGCTGGTCATTCTGGAAACTTTATTTTGTAGCTTCTCAATAAATGCTCAAAATGAGAAATTTGTGACCTATGAATGAGGCAAATTTGTTTCGCAGCTTACTCTTTTTTGGGTTGCTTGTTTAAATTCTTGAAAACCTGCTACAGAGAAGATATCATGATGCTACCATACCAACCACCACCTGATCATGCCCCTGAGATTCTTAAGCCGGTGAGAGAACTCTGGGATCGACAGAGGAGAGGGAACGAATGAGAGTTGGTAAACTAGAATTAGTTGGTCATGTTGGAACTTTTCTGCTTCAAGATGAGAATTTTGTGGGCTATGATTTGATTGCTTGGTTTGGGATTAATTATTTAGTTTTATATGTTTAGCTGGTTAGTGGTTTCATTATTGAAAATGATAATTTTTTGAGTAATTGCTTTAAATTTATGTAAATTTGCTAGCTTGAGACTAGAATTATCGGGTCATTTGGGGAAATATATTCTGTATGTTTTTGACTAAGAAATGACATTGGCTGTTGAAATGTATAAGGCTTGCGCTTTTCCTCTTTCGGTTACAAAGATGTCGTTTTGTGTCTTGAAAATTGGTTATTATACTCTAAAGACGGTTGGTTCCGATTATTTGAAAGTTTGTGTGAAGCTAATTTTGTCCAGTTTCATTGCTTGTCTTAAATGTCCGTTAAATTGCTCAGAGTGTATAAGGCTCCCACTGGTCGTCTTTCATGTGCGAAGATGTCATTTACTAGTCTTGAATTGTGGGCTATTGGTCTATTTGGCAAATCAAGTTTGTGTATAGGGTTAGGCCAGCACTTGGCTAAAATTTATATTTCTTGATGCACCAATGCCACATGATGGAAGAGTGTTATGTTATTTTGCTGGAAAAGAGGAAGTGTTACCTTGTTAAGATTTTGATTATCAATTAGCTTCCAAGTAGATTTGCCAGCACTATTGAAGGTTGGTTTTACAGGGTTAAAACTAAAATCTTTTCTATTTTTGTAGAGTTGGTGTTTTCATGATACTTATCACACATGGTTGCCTGACCTTTGAGTACTGTCAGTGTTTCCTTTTAAAATATAGACTAGATTTCTCCAAAGTTATGTGAGTTTTGAAAATGGGGGGTCATGGCAACACATGTTCTATCACTTTCACTCCATTGTTCAGGAATGACCAAATAGAGAGTAGGAGGTGTTAAAAAATGTGTTTTTAGCACTCCCCTTTGGGAAAATACTCTGCTCATCGTATGATTTGGGGTGTCACCCATGTGCTTTTTAGGGAATTTGCTCCTGAAAATGAGTTATATATGCAGGTTGATGCCAAGTCAATGTATTAGTATTTTTTTGAAAGGTAACTTGCTATATTTATTGAGTTTCCCTTGTTTCAACATTGATGAAGTAACTATGATGGAGTTCTATGTAGTATTTTTGTTTCGGGCAAAAGGAGAATTAGGTGTTGAAATAAATCAATATATTTTTTTGCTATTTGGGATGGTGAATTACTTCCTAAAACATGGGATCTGAATCAAGTTGAGGTTTTTTTGGAATTTGAGATAATGATGCAAACTCAAGTACTCAATTGGATGAGATGCGCCACAGCTGTAGATGCAGTGATTTTAAGAGTACACCTTAACAATCAATCATTAGCAATGGCTCTAATTGGTGGTTTTGCTAGAATAGGTAATAACAAGATCACTGTTTTAGTAAATGATGTGGAGAAGGGTAGTGACATTTATCCAGAAGAAGCTTAGCAAACTCTTGAAATAGCAATAGCAAGGGTAAAGGACAACTAATTGAGACAAATGTAGCTCTCAGACGAGCAAGGATGCGAGTCGAAGTTATCACTGGTATTTCGTAACAAGTCTAGTTGGTATATTCGTAAAATTAAAAGGTGTTCTGTTTATCCGCCTTATATTTAATTTTCTATTGTCGATTGAATACAATCTGATGCAGTATTGAATTTGGAAGAACCGAAGAAGGATAGAAAAAAGGGTTCATTCTATATTAACCTTGTTTTTTCTTTATTGAATTGATTACATGATTCGATGCAATTTTTTCTCAAATTGGACGTCTTTCAATCCCAATTTCATTGAACTAGAAAAATAATTCATTGCAGTCAGAATTCATCTGTCATTGTGATTCAAATTGGACAACTATCAGTTTTTTCATTAGCAATGAGGATGTATAGACTCAAAATATGTCACGTGAATGATTCCATATGAGACTGGGATAATTAGTGTGGCTACTAAATCGTGTTGAATATGCTTCACCCGTACTCAACGCGATGGAGATATGTATCAAGTGATCGATTTGTGTCTGTCTCATTATTAGATTTGAAATATTTTGATGAAACACCATTTCATGTTTCACTGTGTACCACCTTGTTGATTAGTCCATCAAGAAACTCTTCATGCATTGCCTTTTTGGCATTTCTGGTATTGTTATTTGCGTGGCGTCGTTTTTCAGCTTTCTGGAATGATTTCATTCAATGGCATGCCAGTGAATAGTAATTCATACCTTTATATTTATTTATAATTGCAGAGTATGTTATCAAATATCATGTTTTTTATTTCCCAATGGCAGGACTATCTTGCGCTACATGCGGCAACTGACTTAGCTTACAGTGTCATCTTGGAACATACTCTGGCAGAGAAGGAGCGCAGGTGGGTTCCGTGCTAGGAATATTTGTTGGATTGGCATTCTGAATCCTGACACCACGTGGAATACATGGATATAGATGAATTCTACTTCATAGAATTTGCACTTACACATGATTTTCTCTCTAAGGCATTATATTTCCTTGTGCTTTATCGGAGTGTTTCTCATAGAAATTATTTGTGACAGCCCAGCTGTGGTTTCAAGATGTGTGGCAATTTTGAAACGGTACCTTCTGAGGTTAGTTCTTCTTTAGATATATATATGTATACATCTTCTCTACTCATGTTATTTATTTAACACTTGAATAGGAGGGATCTGCAGATACTTCTGCTTTTCTCTTTTATTTTATCTTCCTTTGGTAACCGTAGATATTTTTATATGTTCCTTAGCCTTCTTTATGTATAATGTGTTGCATAGATTTGCTATCTGTAAATCCAGTAAGAAACTTTCCGTATTGAATTCATGATACTTGAAACTTTCAAGTCAACTTAAAAGCTGTTGATCCTTGTTACTTGTTCATTATCTGGAGTGGCTGCTTGCTGCCTTATTGTACACACTATATTCAAAAGGCTGTCATATATGGTTTCTGCTTTATGTTTTTCCTTCCTGACAGGATATTTTTTTAAAAACTTATGGCAGATACAAACCTAGTGAGGATACACTTCAACAGATAGATCGGTTCTGTGTGAATATAATAGCAGAATGTGATGTTAACCCAAGTAGGAGATTGACATCACCGTCTCACCCTTCAAGTCAACAATCTGTAGCATCAACATCAACCAATTCTTTACCTGTGTCAAGTTTTGCATCATTGGCACTTGTAAAGTCTTTAAATTATGTCCGTTCTCTCGTAGCTCAACATTTACCAAAACGGTCTTTCCAGTCAGCAGCATTTGCTGGAGCTCCATCCACATCAAGGCAGTCACTTCCGACTTTGTCATCTTTGTTGAGCAAATCCTTCAATTCACAATTGAGCCCTGCAAATAATAAAGATTCAGAGAACAAAGATGCATCAGCTTTGGCTGTTTCAAGCTCACCAATTGCTGAAGAAGTTGAGGGAATGGATGATCTTGAGTTCATTGCCCTTGATGTCCTAAGATGGCGCTGGGTTAGGGATGAACAATCATTGTTGTTAACAACTGAAAGGTAATTGGTATCTTTTTGTCGCCATGGCATTCTTGGGTGGGATTGTTGCTATAACTCGCCGTTCCTTTTATTTGGTATATCATTATACAAAAAAAAAAAAGAGGTTTAATACATTGCATTTATTTATTTATTATTATTAATTTTTTTTTTTGGGGGGATGGGAATTTCACTATATGTTCGTATATTCCTTATAAAAAACATAAATGTGCAGCGATCATGTCCTAAATCCCCAAGACCCGAATGCACATAATTTCCTTGAAGTAGGTGCTGCGGCTCTTCTTGTTGGTGATATGGAAGCAAAAATTAAGGGCCAACCTTGGAAAATTTTTGGGACTGCTGATATGCCTTACCTTGATCAACTGCTGCAGCCTTCATTGCTCACTACTGTGACTAGTTCGGCTTCTGCTCGTGCACATTTGAGAGCAATAACTGCATCAAAACGCACTAAACCAGGCCCCAATCAGATATGGCATGTTTTTCAGACTCATTTTTGTTCATGTCATTGTCATACTTTTGTTTCGCTCTTTCATTATTCATGCACCTTTTGATTTGTTATTCATGATAAAATCATATTGTTGAACGTCTATTGGTGAGCACAATACACTAATGTATTAGTCTTAATGGATATGCTAACTCTTTGAGTGTATGATTTATCTTTGCCAGGGAAGATTCTCCAACAAATACATTCCGTACGCGCGCTCGACCACTTTTCCAGTACCGGCACTATAGGTACAACAGGATAAAGTTTGTGCTTTTCTTGTTTTCTGCAGATGGAGACGCATACATTGATTTCAAATGTTTGGATTTTAGTTAATTTAGACTCAGATTTCGAAATTGATGTCATTCCTTCTTGTTTTTTTTGTGTGGAGAATTTGCTTTTTTTCTTACTCTTTCTTTAGATTAATGTAGTTGACCTACTGCAGATCATGGATCACATTACTAATGTCCCGACCAATAAGTGTCTTGGAGGAGCTCATTATCAAATCCTGCGTCCTTTTTGGTGTTATAGAAAGAAAATGTTTCAACTGATTGTATATATAAATTTACTTTTTAAATCTGGTGACTTCCATGAGGTGCCCTTCTGGGAAATCTATGTAGGTTTAGTCGTCTTATTTTTGGTTTGGGTTTACAAATGTAATCAACCTACTATTGGCAGGTCTTGTGAAAATGCACTATTAACCTTTTCTGTTTAACTAGCTTTGGACTGTATTTGGTTGCTAGCTATTGAAATGGCAGCTTGTGTTGGCTTGTTATCAAATTTCGAAATGGGACTTTGTTTCCCTAGGCTGTCTCTGCTTTCTCCTCCTCACAAAATGGTCTTTCATTGACAGTGACCAGCAACCTTTGCGATTGAATCCAGAGGAGGTATTTGAGGTCTTAGCTGAAGTTTGCTCGGAGACACCTTCATATTCTAGAGTCTCGGAGACATCTTCATATTCTAATCTGATGTCTTCTTCGTCTAAGTTGAGTAACAACCCTGGAAAGCCATCAATTGACGTGGCCGTTAGTGTTCTTATCAAACTTGTAATTGACATGTAAGTTCAGATGTTCTATATGCTAGATTATTTGTGTAAAATGTCTATGCTCCCTCTTTTTCTCATATAAAGGTTGCCAATTGTGTGCTATGTAACTGTGTCTTATAGAAGCATTGATGTTGTAAAACACAATGGTATAAACAGTTGAGCATCTTGTAGAAGCTAATGGGCACATGGTAGAATTTCAACTTTAATGGCAAGGTAGGGTTTCTTGTTGGAACCACTCAGAGGATTATGTAGTCAAATTGCATATCACGTGTAAAATCATAACAAGGGGGCAGTTTTTTTGGTTGTACTGTAATTGATATTCGTCTTAGATGAGCAGCATCTGATAATAATGTATCTCAGGAGTCTATTTATTTTTGTATCTTTTTTGTATGTGGTTGTCAAAACTTGAACATGTTTTTTGTTTAAAATTTTGTTCCATAGGTATGTACTGGATCCCGGAACTGCTGCTCCTCTCACTCTCTCTATGCTTCAGGTGATGCAACCATTAATTTTTTTCGTTGTAATCAACAACTAGTTTTTGTTTTTAAAACTTTTCTCTATGGTATCCAAGCTTCTTATTTCTCTTGGAATCATCTTCCAGGAAATGCTTAGTTCTCAGAGATTGGCTTCAAGGTCTCGTGCTTTTGATTTAATATTGAACCTTGGTGTCCACGGTCATCTATTAGAGCCACTGAACCTTGATGTTCCCTCTACACTTGAAGAAGATTTCTCTCCAGAATCTTATTTCGACGATGATGCGCAACTTGCAACCATGGGAAGGAGAAAATCAGACCATTCCCAAAAGAATGGAAGTTCGGCAGCCACCAACAATTTTGAAACATGGATACTAGGCATATTATACGAAATACTTCTTCATCTCGTTCAGGTATACCTTGTCACTTGCTATGGTCTGATCTCACATATAAAGTATGGATATCATACCTTTAGTACCGGGACTCTTGGAATGCTGAAATAGGAGACACTTAGTTACCCTCTTAGGCTATTTTAATGAACGTGTTCGAAGTTACAGTACTGCCTAGAGGCTGGCCATTTAGAGAAAATGGATCTTTATCCTTTTAAGTCGTTTTTGTTTATTATTTATCTTGTCAATAGGGGTGTTCATGAAGCCACCCAAACCTCATGGACCAAATTTAACCGCAAGCAAACCAAACTGATTAACCAATGGCTTGATTTGGTTGACCAAGCACCCTACCAAACATGAGTTGTTTAGTTATCAGTTTTGGGATAAACCAAACTGCCGTAACTTAACCGAACTGTCAATATTTTAAGTCATAAAATAATAATATATGTTCAATTATATATACAGAAATAAGCTATAAAATAATAATATATATTCATATAAATGAACGAGTGCTGTTGGTGGATGGTACTTGCTATTTATTGCCTTTTTTAAAGCTATTTATTGTTGTTCTGTAGGTTTCGTTGTTTTTACTATTTAGACTTTTTTGGATTTTGGTATATTTTTAATTTAATTTCAAATCTTTATTAGCTTGCAATTGCTACTTTACGTGCCGAATTTGATTATGTGAAAAACTTGCTTAGAACATGCTACTTTTTATTGTTAGGAATGTTATTAAGTTACTAGTTATGATGTCGAGATAGTTCTTGTTTTCTAAGTGTTTGGTTGAACTTTAAACCGCCCAAACCGAACTGGCAGCTATTGGTTTGGTTTGGTTTGGTTTGGTTTTGCCTTTTGATTTTCTCTAAATTGAACCAAACCAATCTGCTCATTAGTTAGTGGTTTGGCTTTAATTTTCGTCCAAAACCGTCCAAACGAACAGCGAACACCCCTACTTGTCAAATGCAACTCTTACCCATTAATTTGTGATTTTCTTGTCAGTACCTTATATTTGTTTTCAAGTCTGCTTACCATTTCATTATTTCTTAGATTCAAGAGAAGGAGGAATCTGTTTGGGCTTCTGCCTTAAGCTGCTTGCTATATTTTGTATGTGATAGAGGAAAAATCAGGAGGAATAGATTAACTGGCCTTGACATAAGGGTATGGAATTTCTTGCCTACTATATATCTTTATTTCTTGTGCTTGGACAATTCAATGCTGCTTTACACTTGATGCTTCATACATGTGAAACCACTGGTTATGGTTATCATGAGGAGCAATTTTGGAGGAATCATATATATATAGGGATGACCTAGTGCACAAAACTCCCGCATTGCGGGATTTGAGAGGGTCTGATGTATGCAACTTTACCCCTATCACCAGAGAGGTTGTTTCCAACGGGACGAACCTGTGACCCACAAGTCGTAATGGAGATATATATAAACCTAATTTATAGAAATTCAAATTAGAATTTTAAATATCACCAATATAAATTTTAGATGTCCACAAAACTAATAGGTAAATATGTTATTTAATAACTTTAAACATGACATATCGATGCAAAGATTTTAATTTAAGGCCCTGTATTATTTCATCCTATAAGCTCAATTTTATTATTTTTGCAAAAACTTTTATGTGTCTATGCACAATTAACTTTTAAACTGAACTTTTTATAGTGTAATCCTAGTCACTATAAAGTTTTAAAATAGAATAATTGAAGAGTATATATCTAGTAATGGATCGGATATACGCTCCCTAATGATGAATACCTGAGAATACGAACAAGAGGGTTACTTTCCGATGGTCCTTCGGCTTTCCTTTAGTACCTAAAAGTGCTGACAGGAGGATTGTCCGTCGACTCTCCGATGCTTAAGTAAGTAAGGGTTCAGACAAGTTATTAATGACAGTAATTGAATTAGGTAAGTATTAAATGTAAAGAGAGAAATATTTTTCACTCGTCCTTTCAGCTGACATATGACAACTTTATAGTACATAGAACCTGTACAACTGTCAAATAATATTTACCTCATTGGTCCCTGCCTTTCTTATTAATCAAGATGTGGAGCAGGTAGTTTGACTTAATTATAGTAACAATCCCTATATTTTATTGTATGTGCCAATATATATTTATTATTTATGATACTCAGTTTTCATGTTTTTATACTTTAATACCATATTTTAACCCGCACATACACTCTACGGATTGTGCCTCTCCCGTAACTTTATGCGTAATGGTTTAATGGATAGACTTCGTTATCCTATACCCCACTTAAAACCCATAAATGTCTTTAGGTCCTATTCAGAACCTATAACCATTAGAAAATTTAGAGGGCCAGTCCTTACACCCTCTTATACACCATCAATTTAAGGTCAGTCCTCGTACCCTAAATATACACCTTCTCCATTTAGAGGGCAAGTCCTCGTAGCCTCTAAACGTAAAACTCAATTTATTTGCTCAATTCAAATGTTCTCGTTGAGTTTTCTTCTTTAAAATACAATTAAATTCAATTTTTCCAATTTATACTACTCATAATAGCACACAAAATTTCTACCATATATTAGGGCACAAAAGAACATAATCACAACTTATGAACAAAATCACACAAAGACTTGTGGTTCTACTTACAAATACAGTAAATTCTACCCCACTTGTGATTGTGAATAGAAGATCCCTCAAACAAAAGACACTAAAGCAACCCTAGAATTTCCCCACTCCGAGCACCGATGAAAACAAATCACTTATACTGGACACATGTATATTTCATTCTCAATTGACTAATTAAACCTCATTTTATCGATTTATACAATTAGGGTTTGTTAGGGATCAAAGAGACATGGAATAGATTCATGAAAAATTTACGTCAACATGACAAACATTAAGATTAGAATTCAATTCCATATTTAGATCGTCAAACGGAATGATCAATTACCAAAGATTGCAAATTTATTGGCTCTTTTCACACTTTTTCGCCTATTGGTTTGAGAATATTTGATAATAGATGTGTTTATTTCATGCCACGTGTAAAAACATAACATTCCTGAATTTTAACAGTTTGATCGATTGAACCAATACTTGGATCGATTGAAACTCACTAGTCAAATTTTCAATTGTTCGATCAATCCAACCATTACTTAGATCAATCGAATATTACTAGTCGAATTTTCAACTTTCTACTTCGAATTATCTTGTGGTCAAAACACAAAAGTTATAGATAATTGAAATAACTTTCCATTGGCAGTTTGTAGACCTAAATCGAACTTATGGTTTAAGAGTTGTGCGTAAAATACTAAACTGCTATCCAAAAAGTATTATTCACAAAAGTTACTTCACTTCTTTTGAAATTTTAAACTCATTATGCATCTCCTCAACACTCGTTACATTGTTAAATATATCATTTCAAGTATGTAACCCTTAAATTTCAAAATAAAGCCTTACATTATGTGTTTCAGGAAAAAGGGCAAACTATCAACGAGATTTATTGGGTCGTTTCTTATACTTGATTGATTATCCGTCCTGTATTTCATATGTCCATGCTTCAGAGGTAAATACGAGATTTGTCTCACGTAATTAATTACAATGGCTTATATGTCGAAGAAGATGTGTCATATCAGGTACAACCTGTGCAAATTTTGGATGTGAAAGAAAAGATGCTAATGAGGCATTCAATTCGATTTGTGAAGGTTTTGTGGCAGATTCGCTTAATGGAAGAGATGACTTAGGCATAAGAACATGAAATACGAGAAATATCTAGAGTTTTTTGCCGATTCCTATACATTCTTTGCTTTGTGATTTGTGCGAATTTCAGGGATGAAATTTCCTAACATGGGGAGGATGTAACATTCCAAAAATGCCAAGTGAATTTTTTTCACTTATAAGAATATTTTGAAGTACATGACGTGTTGCATATTGAACGAGTAGTTGTAGTTTTATAGATATATATGTTAGTCTTTTATTTACATATTGAAGTTATAGCCTTAGTGTTAAGTATTGTGTGTGGATGTTAAGTGTGGATATTGGTGTTGGGAAGTTTGTACAGTTAGTGTTATAAGGCGTTAGTATTAATGTCACGTCCTAGAAATTTAGAGAAATTTTTTTGCATTTTAATAATACTATACCACATGATATAATATTATTATTATGTACTATATGATGTGATAGTATCGTGTATGACTAAGTAGTATTAGTCACTATGATAGAATTGTATAAGGTTCTACCTGCCTGGTCAGGTCGCAAATGTCAAGGGGAAGCCACCCCTTGCGAAGTGCGGGGATGCACCCCGGTAGAAAATTATGAATATAGGTAGTGTGTAGCCTCGTAGAACGGGTATAGCATTAGTTACTCTATAAATGAAGATGCAGTCGGAGTTTATTGGTAGATGCATTAAAATGCGTAAATCAAGTTTCAGGCACTCAAATGCTAATCCAAAATTTGTTTGACACTTCCATTAGTGTCTATAAGTGACTCCAAGTATTTTTGGAAATTGGTGTTTGGACCTAAAAATGGTCAGATTGATCAATCTAAGTATTGTTGGATCGATATAACTGCTTTGAATGACTTAAGTTGTGTGGACCAAACATTGTCTTCTTCATTTATTTTTTCTACATTTCAAAAATTATAGTGAGAGAAGGGGGTGGTAACTTAATTTGTCATGCCTTTGAGCTCCGATTTCATCTAGCCTTGGTACTTGGATCCGCGTAAAAAATGGATTTTCTTCGCCCTCGAGAAGAGGAGATTGATTCTATATAAGTCATTCTTTCGTCCCTTTAGTTTGAATTGTCTCAATTTCTGTGCACCTTTTGTACCTGAAATTTGATTTTATTTTCTTGTTCATTGTTTTGAGCTGAACATTTTTATGTCTTGGAGTTTAATAATTTGATTTTTTTTTATAGATCAAATTAAAGGGCGAAAAAACGATGGATTTGGGGCTTTTGCTTAGAAAGCCTCATAAGGGCTTCTAGTAAGTTTGTAAGTATGAAAGAATCTAAACACTACTCTACCATATAGTATTTGTATGTATATTAACATGTCGTTAGTAGTAGTTTTTGCAGTTTCATCGTTTGGTAAGTAAGGTATCAGTACGATGTAAGATGTAGAAGTTCAAAGCTTAGTTGTATTAGTAATGAGAATA
Organism: Embelia ribes; assembly: GCA_001753735.1. Lineage (NCBI taxonomy): Eukaryota > Viridiplantae > Streptophyta > Magnoliopsida > Ericales > Primulaceae > Embelia > Embelia ribes. The sequence continues at coordinate 17,678 of MKEJ01063507.1, forward strand.
CTTTTATAGAGTTATATATATATCCGAAGTATAGTGTTAGTGGTAGCATATCTATAGTGGAGACTTTGATAAGTATTAGTATTAGATAGTAGTTAAAGCTTACTTATATTTGTAAGGTGAATATTTACGGAGTAGTTTTATTATATGAAGTAGAAGTTGATTTATTGATTAACTGAGGTGTATATGGAATAAAGCATACGTAGAAGCATAAATGAATTTCATTGAGATAGGTTTTACTCATTCATTTCATTGAAGTAGCATTGTTCATTTGATGAACTGTAGTGGATGATCTTTCGATGGGAAAAAGTTATTGGTTTTTGAAGTGAAAGTTCATTAGTTCTAGAAGTAAAAGTGGTTAGGTGGTGAAGTTGGAAATCGTAGATATTAGAAGTTGGAAAAGGTAGATATTTGAAGTTGGAAAATGATTGTTTTGTTTGAAGTTTGAAGGGAATCAAACGTATGAAGTTTTTAGGGTTTCGGAAAGTTTTGTAGTTGAATAGTTTCGGAGGGTTAGAAGCTTTTCAAAAGGGAAGTTTGGAAATTTAATAGTATGAATTGTAGACTTGTAGGATACCATAAAAGAACGTGAATTGATATGTTCATGAGGATGATAATTTTTAGAGTAGATGTTAGTAGTAGAAATAACATGATTTATTCAACTTACATAGTTAAAATTCACATATTATTAATGTTGCAGTTTATCATTTATATATAATTCTTGCAGTTCATTGTTAGCATGCTACACATTTATGAAGATTGTGCATAACATGAGTAGTAATGTAAAATGCATGAGTAAAAGGCCATGGCATTTATATTTATTGTAGAGTATGATATTTGTAGAACATTGTATCACTTTTATAAAAAAATAAAAATAAAGAAGCAATGAGGCCTACAACCTTATCGTGAAAGATAAAAAAACCTACAACAGGGATTGTCCATTTATTCTACGCATTGTAAGGCGGGAGTAAATGAAGGTTTTGTTTCCATCCCAAATGAAAGGCACGGAACTTAGCAGTGGTTATCGCTAGTTTTATGAAGGAGAAGTAGATACATGCTCAAAACAATGTCAAACAGAAGGGGAGTTTATAAAGGTGATGTAAATTAAAACATCGGTGAGCTGTGATTATGCTATAACTCAATGAAATGATGGTATTTGCTTTTATGGCTGCATTTTGATCCGAATCTGATTTCTG
>MKEJ01063508.1:0-15686 GCA_001753735.1 Embelia ribes
TGAGAAATTAAAGGGTAGATCAAGAAAGAGATTCAAGCTTGATTGTGAATCAACATCTAGGGTTTGAGGTGATTCGGGAGAAATCTCCATTGTTGCCAATTCGACTTGTGGGTGAGATTCTTAGCTTCGATTTCTATTCCTATTTTGAGATAGTGATTTTTGTACCCTATATTTCTTATTGTTAATTTCTCGTTGTGTATGAGTTTTATAAACTAGAGAAAACTCCGTAGTTTTTTCCAATTCGGATTTTCCACGTAAAAATTACTCGTACCATTTACCGTTTGTGTATATTGGTGATTTCATTTCCTTGAATTTAAGCAATATTGTTTATTTCCGTTGCACATTGAATTTGGATTTAATTGTTTGCTTGCTGAGGTTGTGCGATTATTTGACGGATTGCAAACGTTATGTTATTTTCCCCAACAAATTATACAATCAAGAAATCACAGTCCCATCTGTTCAACCTTTGTGTTCCACACTGTAAATATTCAACTATTAACATCAAAAAACTAAGTGAAAAAATCATATCAATCTCCCACAACATAGTCCCGACTTTCTTACTCTTTACAACAGGTATTGTAACAAAATGGTAAGGTGGCCGGTCACTCTCCACATAGATTAGATATCATGCAACTAATCAATCCAAACAACATATCACCGTCGTGACTAGAAAGGCGATCAATCATCAATTTACACGTTTCAGCCTCGCATCTTTGATGCTTAACAAGCATTAGGCCCCTTTTTTAATAAAAAATTATCCTCATGATGCTTTTCTTGGCGTGCCCAAATCGATTGTGACTATCTTGGATTTTATGGGCATTGTACAATCACAATCATCGTCTTCCAGATCGCTAAATGACACGTCATCATCGTTTCCCAGGACAATGGCGGAAGTGTTGTACCCTTCCAGTTCAGAATCTTCTTTAAGCCAGTCATCATCTTCATCCTCAAAATTACAAAAAGATAGCTTGAAAGATGGACCAGGTCCAAGATCCTTACTCACGTTCGTCGTTAGAGGCTTTTCTTCAATGACAGCTTTGTCAACAAATTGCGTCTCCATAGATACAACTGGGTGTTTCTTGGTCTCAGGTTCACTTGTTGCAGAGTAAGTAATGGGTCCAAATGCAGATGTCCTCAATAACGCATGATCGAATGATTCATGCCATTTATTTGTACCCTCAGATACATCGAAAATGCCTCTTGGAGACCAATCTGTTTCTTTTTTAGTACGTTTTTGAAGCTCTTTCATCCAGATACCTCTGGCCGCCACAGTCTGTAATTGCATACTGAGGTAAGAAAGGTCTACTTCTTTTGTTCCCAGTTTTTGGTTAAGCAATCGACCAACAGATAGTTAAAATTGACACTGTATCTTGTTAACGATTACTAACATCAGTCTACTAATGCCAATATGTGATATAAACATGATGAAAACATAGGAAAGTCAAACATTTACATCAAGTACCGAGTAACACCTAGGCGTCAAATCTACATTACTACTCAGAAAATAAGTAGAGTAAAATTTTGGCACCAACTAGTAAAGGTAAAAGGAAAAAATCAACATAAAAGTAAAGTAATTAGCGGACACTAAATTTTATAGTATTAAAGATAAGGGAGAAAACAATAAAGCTACTTACTTGAGGTGTAGAGAGGAGCTCAGCATCCTGTTTGTTGAGTCTTGAATGCAGGAGGACAAAATAGACCTTCCAAAAATAACCTTCACTCATATGTGCAGGGCAAAATTCAATTCTAAGAGCTGCTAACCTTGGTGCTAAACACTGAACTGCCAGGACATGCCTACGTTGCGCATCAGACATATCAAAATCTGCAAATAATAAGGTAAGGTAAATTCATTGTTCATGCTAATGTTGCGCATCACAAGCTGAGTACAAAAGTTACGTTGACTAATAACGATTCATATGAAGAAAATAAGGTGAAGGCATTGTTAAGGGTACTCAATAATCAATCAGCTATTCAGTTGACCCTATGCAACAATGCCACAAATTACTTATCCTAAAATAGATTTCTAAACTGCAAGGGCCATTTGTTGATGAACTTTCTATTTAATTGGTTTTGAGGTAACCACATTGTGTTTCTGAGAAGCCATTGCAAATAAACCATCAAAATTATCTGTAAAATTCCAGGTTATGTGTCTATGCAATTTCACACATGCGCAGTAAACATCTAGCCCCCAGCCAAAGTAAAATAAGCTTATCACAGAAGAACCAAATCTAACCGTCGCTTGAAAAGCTTCACATGTAAAAACTAAATGTAGTCAATATTTCAAAAATCAAAAATAAAAATCTTCACCAGGAAAGAGTTGCAAAGAATCCTCTCCACTGCATTTAGGTTCAATTCTTGGTAGCAGAATAGGTGAATAAGTTTCTTCTCAGAATAACAATGAAGGGAGTATTGATCCCAACTTTAAATTTGCGCAATTGGGATCATAATTCATACATTTGAAAGCCACCTTAAAAATAAAAAATCAAACCAACCATGTTTGGATGGAGCAATATATTAAAGTTAAAACAGACCATGCCAATGTTCTATTTGCCAACTATTTATCATGACTGGCTACCAATGGTACCTGAAAATTGATAAGTCTTAACATGTTTGGGTTGCACTGTTGATAAAGTTCATGAAACCACCAGTGGTTAGGCAGTAGCACTTCAACATCTTAACTCAAACCACAAAATAAAAGGTGGAATACCGGAAATCATTCCTATGATTCCTTAATTCAAGAAAAACCCACTCTTCAGTCCAAATAAAACTTTTGTTAAGGCTGGTTATATAACAATGGACATCCCAATGCACAAAGCTCACGCATTGCTAAGGTTGGTGAATTTACAAAATCCGAAGCTAAAGAATTGAATTACCACAAATAAACTCCAGAATAAAGACAGATTTTAAAACCCACACTAGATACAAAGACTTAGAGTACAGAGCGGAATGGAAGGAATAGAGCAACAATTTTAACTCTAATTAATATTCTTCCTTGAACACTGAAAGACCCATGCATTTGGCAAGAAAACAGCATGCATCACTTTAATTTAGGTTTTACTTCTATTCAACTTGGATAAAGCACACATCCTTTAACTTTGAAGTGAAACTGTGAAACACATAAAAATGTAGAAACAATACTCTGATACAAAGATTTTCTAGTATTGAAAATCCCCATTCAAAAGTTCCACCTCTCTGGGCTTATTTAGTGCAATGTTTGAAGCAAACCTTTCACAAGTGTGATGGAAAAGAAAATCAACTTCGTAGATAATTAATTAGCGCACTAAAGGTAATTTATTTTCGCCCTTTTTCCCACTTATAAAAGATGCAACTATAGGGCATTTAGCGTCCATATTTTTCAAACTATGATGCTTTGCAGTCAACAATCCAATAATTCAAGAACTCTTATAACCAAAAGTAGGTGGGGCTAGAAAGTAGCAGCATTTTTGAGAATGGATAATAAAGAGGCTGATTTTGTGGAATGAATTTCTATCCTGTAAACGATCTATATATCTTTATGCACTATACTAGCACGTAATACTGCAACAGCCCTTTGAGAACCTGTCGATTTTCCAACATTACCAAACTTGAAACTATATATATATATGAAAGGCCCAGTACACAAAACTCCAGCATTGTGGAGTCTGGAGGGTATGATACACATAATCTTACCCCTATTTCCAGAGAGGTTGTTTCCAACGGGACGAACCTGTGACCCACGAGTGGCAATGGAGGTGTGTGTGGCCCTAACTTATAAAATTCAAGTTAGAGCGTTAAACATTGCCAATATCAATTTTAGAAAAACCTAAATATATAACAATTATGATAATCAGATGTCATATAAATATATAGTCATCTCCACATAGAGTTGAAACTTGAGACAGAGACAATTCTAAGCTAGTATTCCTTGTTTTTTGGGTAAAAACTTTTGACATTGTGAAATAATATTTGTATCGGATTGGGAATTTCAATCGAAAATAAATTTAAACTAAATTATATGTAATTGGTTTAGAATTGAGTTAAAATAAGTTTAGGTTAGATTTGAATCTAATCCAAAATCAAATATATGCGTCTTGGTTTGGGTTAGATTGGGCCGATTTTTTATTTGAGTTAAATCCAATCCATAATATATATATATATATATATATATATATATAATATAAAAATAAAATCTTCTCCTCTCAAAATCATTTCTCTCTCTTTTCCCTCTCACTCTCTCAATGAGAGAAGATAAGATATTATCTATCTTCTCATTATATTCCCATTCTCAATCTCTCTTTCTATTTATTGGACTCATTCCCTTTATTTCTACACTCCTTCAACGATTAAAAACTATGATAACTATTTTATTTCCTCTTCATTGTCCGAAATACAAATATTAGTTTAACATCGGTATTTTCCAAATTTGTAATTAATGTTTAATTTTGTTCAATAGGATCATTAGAAAAAAATGCAAACAGACTTAGAACTACGAGGTTGTTCGAATATGCTTATTCGTTTCTGTATCTCTTTCTCTTCAAATTATTTCCTATTTGAGTGTACAAAGAAATCACATATATACAAAATAAAAAATTACTAAAGAAACGTATTTTATATTATAAAGATAAATGGGTTAAATTGGTATGAATAATGGTTTAATTTATTTTGGTGTTGGATTGGATTTGGATTGGGTTGAAAATATTTTAAGTTTAATATTAAAATGTATTTTGATTTGTATGTAGGTTGGGTATCTTGATTATTTATTTGATCTGAATTTAGATTGAACCAATTGTCATTTCTGCCTAGAATATCAGCCAGGAATGTCGCTATGTGAGTCCGTAGCGACCTTCCTTCCCTATTGTTGTTATCAAAAATAAAAACTTGTTGCAATGCAATGGGTTTACCCTTCCAACCCAAAAAGCTAACCATTTTATCCAAAACATGCAAACAAGCCTTTAGGCTATTACCCACTCACTCAAATGTTCCATGCAATTACACAATCCTTTCAATCCATTTGGTAATATTCCAAAGAAACAAAAGTTTTTTCCTCCTTTCTCTTTCTTAGGACAATGGAAAAGCCAACTTCTCAAAAACATTATTTCTTCACCAAGCAGCTTATCTTTTGCTATTTTTAATCCTTGGGCATCTCTAAGGCCACAATAGGTACCTCAAAGTGAATTGAGCCTTTTCCCATACGAAATGTACCGTAAAATGTTTGTGAAACAGCACCTTAACCCGCCCGAGTTTTGCACCAACAGTCGATATTGATCAACGAGGTGCAGAGGGAACACATGAGGTAAAAAACTCTATCAATTGTAAGCAAGCATTTGAAATCGATAATCAGTTGCACACTCTTCCCAAACATTATATGGGTTTTGTTCTGAATCCGATGTTAATACATATATCGAGTAATCAACATCATTTTGCCATATTTCCACTAATAACAAGTTAACAGAAGTAATATAGAAACAACCAGGTAGTATTTCGATAACCGAGAACAAACTGTAATCAGCTGCTTTGCCTACTGATTCTACCATGAATGGCTTGGGTACCATCATAAAACAATGGTTGATCGCTTCAGGATGCCCCTTGGCACAGAAACAAATCACCGCAACGCCTCAGATATTGGCGAAACGTATAGCAGAAAACAAAACGATACATAATTTTCGAAACTAACTTCAAATCTATTCTTTACATGGAAAAGGAAAAAAATTTAACAAAAACTATCTGCAATCATTATTTTCCAGAAATTAAAGGAGAGATAAGACTCTTGAACCATCAAACCGAAACAAGAAACCGTGTTTATTGCAATATCTAATCAATCAAAGGCAATGATAATCACCTGCCAACAGAGACGATCAAATATTCGGAACCAAAAAAGAACCATATACCTATGACACATGAACCCAATACGTACACAAGCTAAACGAACTCATGATGACTACAATAAAACGCTATTGTTTGGGCTAAAACTGCAACATAAGCCAAAATATAAAAACAATAATTATCATACTTGCACACCCCACCAACAAAACAGCCATCCACCAGAACTATGATCGATCCAGTATCAAATTTGACAAACCCATGTCAAAAACTAGAAATGGCAAAAGGTTCTTGAAAAAACTAAATAAATCAACATATGGCCATTTATTACAACATATAATCCAAGCAAAGGAGATCAACAGCTACTACAACACACATGATGAAATACATAGGAACCAAAAAGATACATACCTGGAAATCATAAACCAACACATATCGAACAGAAATAAACCTGACCCATGTCAAAAGTTAAAGAACGCATTCATTGAAGTATCCAGACCACTAGGCGATCCCATCCCCAATACATCCTGCAAGTTATATCCATCAATGGTATCACCAAACCCATCAAGCAGCCCATCAAAGAGCCCACTATCCAAACAGTTTCCCCCTTTCTCACCCTCCTTATTCCGGTCCACATCCACATCATCGTCATCATCAATCACCACCACTGGGGACGCCACTTTCTCCTCCTCCTCCCCAACTGCCGGCATATGCCCCTCGAAAAGTGTCATGTGGCCAAACAACTTGTCTTTACGTGAGAATGTAGTTCCACACGTGCACTTCCACTTGGCCTCCCCACAATGCTTCATATGGCTCTTCAGATCTGCCAGAACCGAGAAACTCTTCTTGTTACACCTATTACACGAGTACATCTTCGGGCAATGGCTCCTCTTAAAGTGATTCTTAACGCAGATCACCGATTTCAACGGCCTAAACTTCTTATGCTTCCTATTCCTATTACAACCCACATACGGGCACGAAAACCTCGTATTATTACTAATCCTAGTACTCTCCATCACGACCTTACTCTCCGGTTTGGCTAAAGCCTCAGGGGTCTTGAACTGGTTCCCATGGGCCCTCATATGCATACGCAGGTTCGCATCTCTTTTAAACCCCTTCCCACAGATCTCGCAGAAGTGGACATGCTCCGCAAGGAGCTCAACTGAATCAAGTTCAACTATATCCCAATCCTCGATCGGACTCTCATTTTTCACCTCCCCCAATTCCAATTTCATCTCGATTTGTTCATTGTCAGTTAAATCCACAGTATCTGTAGTACTTGTCAACTTAGCATGATCAGAATTTCCAGCAAATTTTAGATCACCTGAATTTGGGATTGAGCTCGACTGCAGAGTGTGGGTCATACTTTTCAACTTCACATCATTGTAATTTTCAACAAATTTCAGATCAATTCGATTAGGAAGTGAGCTCGGATCCACCGTATCCATCGTACTTTTCAGCTTCACATCATCAAAAATACCTACAAATTTTATCAGTTATATTAGAAATTAAGTTCACATGCACAATATCCATAAATATTTTTTAACTTAGCGTGGTTGAAATTGCCTTTTTACAATGTCCACAAATAATTGTTCACTTCCTATTTTGGAAAGGTAAAATATAGCTTATTAACATCATTTGCCCTCATAATTACTCACTGCTACAAATTTTTAGAGGTTACGTATGAAAAGGAAGTCATAATAAAAGCTATTTTTTGCGTGCACATAAACTATGTGCCCAGTCAAAAGGACTATTATTTGTAGACGGAGCGAGCAATAATTTTATATCAATTGGATTAAGGATTGAGTTCCGATAACTATAATATTTTTTGACTTATCATGATCGAAATTTCCTACTCCCTATGTCCACGAATAATGGTTCGCTTTCTACTTTGGAATGGTAAAATGTAGCATATCAACATCATTTGCCCTCATAATTTCTAACTAGTACAAAATAAGACCCTTACTGTTTCAGGGGTAGATTGGGCAACCGATACTAAAAACATGTGACGTAAAAGCTATTTTTTGCGCGGCGCGCAGACTAAAACTACGTGTCAAATCAAAGGGGACTATTAGTTATAGACGGAACAAATACGAATTTTTGATCAATTTAATTAGGGATTGAGCTCAAACCCACAAAATCTAATCATCAAAATTTTCTACAAATTTTAGTCAACTATATTTTTCAACTTAGCGTGATCGAAATTTCCGACAAATTCTAGATCAATTGGACAAGGATTAGGAGCTCGGGTTCACAGTCATACCAAGGTTAGGGTTTGAGGCATGGCCGAGGAGGGCGGCGCCGCTGAGGATGACGTGGCGGATGGCGGAGGTGATCTCGGCGGAGACCATGTCGATCTGGCATTGGCCGATGAGCGTGTTGGTGCTGACTGTGTGAGAGAGAAAATCGTGCAGAGAGTCCATACGAGACCGGAGAGAGGAGAGATTACGGAGAGGATCGTCGTCCTCCGGGGGCCTCGATCTCGCCGGGATCTGGAATGACTCGCCGGAGTTCGCCATCGTTGATCGGAGAAATATTCAGTGTGTATATATATATATATATATAAGTATATATGTATGTATGTATGTATATGTATGCGTGTAGTCAACGGTGGGTAGAGAGAGATATCCATATGGGGAGATATAGATATATAAAGACTAATTACATAATTAGTACTCACAGTTTCAACAAAAAAATCTTTTGGGTTCACTTTCACTTGTGACATAAATGATCCTCACGTTTTGAAACAGTGATAGATTTGGTCTATGTTAGGGATGAATAGTCATTGTAAATAACGAAAACTATATCAATTAAATCTTGTATGGTTTTCGAGTAAACTAGACTTTATTTTTAACAATTCGTGTTGGTATAGTCTTGTAATTTTACCGTGGCATCTTTGTTTTGAATTTCATCTTACTAAGACATTCAGAAATCCGCAATGGAAGGATCCTACCCTTTGCCCTTTGGAGATAGAAAACGACTCAAGGATTAAGTGAACCAACATTCTAAACTCTGCTATGAATATTACTCTTAGCCTTGATGGGTGCAGCTAAGCCGCCAGAGGAAAGTGATACAGCAAAAAAGTTTGCTCCACTGTTTAATATTCTCGAATTCTATAAAAGGGACCAAATGTATATCATCTATTTTTAAACCTGAGAAAAAATCCTTCATTGTTTCAAAATTGGGAACCATTGGTAAGCTTTTTTGGTAGTAGCTTATAAGCTCCAACTTATTATATTTTTTGCTTAAAAATTGAACAACGTTTATCTGCTCAGCTTTTAATTGTGTTCATTTGCTATTTTGGCTTAAATAAGATGAAAGTTTTAAGATAAATAAGTCCAAAAGAAAATTTTAGACATAACTAATTAGGTTTATTTGTTTAAAAGATACAATCTAACAACCCACTGTTTCAATCCTAAAAATCATAAAGGACCAAATAGAATGTTTAGTCCAAACTATGGGGGCCATTAGTATATTTCTCCATACTATTTTTAAACCTGAGAAAAAATCCTTCATTGTTTCAAAATTGGGAACCATTGGTGAGCTTTTTTTGTAGTAGCTTATAAGCTCCAACTTATTATCTTTTTTGCTTAAAAATTGAACAGTAATTGTGTTTATTTGCTATTTTGGCTTAATTAAGATGAAAGTTTTAAGATAAATAAGCCCAAAAGAAAATTTTAGACATAACGAAGCAGGTTTATTTGCTGAAAAGATACAATCTAACAACCCAATGTTTCAATCCTAAAAATCATAAGGGACCAAATAGAATGTTTAGTCCAAACTATGGGGGCCATTAGTAAATTTCTCCATACTTGTGCATTTTAGTCAACCTTGTAAAACGTGCAAGAACGAGAAACACTTGGCATATCGACGTTAAATCGTCACCGTCCGTGTAACAGCCAGAGTAACAGACTTGATGACGTGGCGTGCAACGAAGCTGTGGGATTTGGTGACAGGCGGTTGTCGTTAGCGTGGCCTCTTACCTCCTGCATTATTGGGAAAAGGACAAAACTCGAGCAGCTGTAAACGTGTGTTGGGTGATGAGGGAGAGATCTGGACCGTCCGTTTGGAAACGTTTGTCGTTATGTGGGACCTACAAATGATGATTTGGACTGTGTCGGGGTAACACGTGTCACTCTGTCGTGAGAGGTTGAGTCAACTTAAACCAATGGACAGATTGAATAAAAGCCAATTCTAATTTACATAATTTTCTTTAAAGAAACAAAATTTTTTCATGGATTCACATTAATAAAAATTATTTTATTTCCTATGCGCTGCAGATTAAATGGATATTTTATTTTTTCCCATTAGCACCCTAAAATTGACTATTGGTAATTAATTCATCAATTATCGAAATGGCCATGTACATTAGTAAATCAAAGTTTCGAATGTTACTCAGAATATTTGAAACCTCGAAAATCGAATATACGCCTCGAGCTTCGAATTTATACTCATAAACAAAATATCAGATTCTCAAATATCTTTCAAGATATTCAAAATATCAAAAGTCAAATGTAGGCCTCAATCTAACTGTAAGGATGTTATATATGTAATTAGAGTTTCATATGTCATTAAAGATATTTAAAATCTCAAAAATCAAATGTAGGTCGTAAGCTCATTGTATATACGAGTTCCAAGTGTACATACGTACGCCATTATTTTCAATGTTATGCAAGACATTCGAAAACTCGGAGATCGAATGTGAGCCTTGGGCTCGATGCATATATAAGTGAGACCCAAGTGTACATTCCTTCACCAATTTTTTTAATGCCATCACATATATTCAAAACTTCAGATATAGAATAATAGTTCACAGCAGCTGTTGGTAGCGATTCAGTGTAGTCGGTGGTAGCACGGTGTAGTGTTGGCGGTATTTTGGCCGATAGTGGTGTGGTGTGGTGAGATATCGAAAGAAAGAAATAGGAAAGACAGTTATGTAACTTTTTTTAAAAAAATATATTTATTTTTATGTATTAAACATGTGCCAATAACACTTTTTTTTTTAATTAATTAATTGTAAGTCATGCATTTAAAAATAAAAAATTGTGCAAATAGAATTGCCCTTGTAAACAATCATGCATTCTTATCCAGATGTTACACTCCTTTTGTGTTGGCTTTGTTGGTGGCTGTCCTTTGGATGTCTCATGGGGACACTACTGTGTGCAAGTACGATTTATTTTAAAACTTTTCTTTTTTCTTTTTTGCTAAAGCTATAAGCTGCAATTAATACAAATTTAATTTGAATTAGAAAACTCATTTCTTCTAACAATTATCTACGATGTGAAATCTTTTGTTTCCGAATATTATATTAGAAAACACTTCAAGTAAGTTTGCTCACTATTAGAAAATGGGTAAAAAAAAATATAAAAAAAAATCAACTTTTATTATTATTATTTTATTATAATAATATTATTTCCATGATTTGTATTTATTAGTTTTGAATAGATTTACCATTTATATATTACTTATTCAGTTATTTTATTTATAAATTTTAAGCAAATTCTGCCTATAAGTTCTGTAAAAAAAATCATGTTTTATTGTTGTTTAATAATACTAGTATTATTTCCATGATTTGTATTTATTAGTTTTGGATAGATTTATCATTTATATATTGCTTATTCAGTTATTTTACGTATAAATTTTCAACAGATTCTGCCTATCAATTCCATATATAAGATTAACCAAGAGTTTATATAAATAGTGATTCGAACACTGGCCTCAACGGCTTTCCTTAGAGGTCAAAGTGTACCAAGAGTATTTGGAAATGTATCTTCCAGTAAAATTTGTTGGAAAAATATGGTTTTTGTTATGATTTTCAACCAATTTCGAGCAACTTTTTGAGTGAGATCCACTCAATATTTAAAGTATTTCTTGAGTGGGTTTAAAAGTTCTTCTTGCGAGATTCGAGATGGTATATTCATATGTCTAAAACGACAAATGGTGTAAATAAAAATTAGTTTTAAAATGAGGTGTTCAAAAAGATTTGAAGTAGGATATTTAAATTATGTGGAAATTATCCATATCGATCAATTAAAAGCTTTATGGGCTATATATATACAATCTTATGTGCTTGTAAGGATTTAATCTAGTACATTACATGCACATGGAGGTGAAAGCACCACACGCGCGTGCACCGTTTAGGCCAGGCTCAGGGCCGGGGTTTGGTAGCTGATTGTGTATGGCACATTAGATACATCCTTATCCGAGATCGGGACCGGTTCAGGATCCGAGGTGCTCGGGGTGGGTACACATGTGTAGTTTGGATCAAATATTTTAATTAAATGCTTTTACATTACAAAAGGACCCCAGGGTTTCAAAAAATAGCAAGAGAGTCCAACATTAGATTCTTGATTCTGTAACTCTTTGCTTGGATTACAAGTTCAGTAGCCACTCATTATATCCTTTAATGGATTTGTAACTCTAGGCCTATTTTAAATATAAATAGGTTGTCCCTCAACCATTTTTAGCATTCAGAAAACTCATATACATTACACTACAATTAAGGATGTAAATAAGCCGAGTCGAGTTTGGTATTGTTCAGGCTCGGCTTACCAAGTTTATTAGCTATCACGAGTACGAGCTCGAATTTGGCGTTCCACAAGCCTAAACCATTCAGTTTTAGCTCTATCTCTCTATTGGTATCTAAAGCTCAAGTTGACTCACGAGCCAGCTCTTTAGTAATAGTTGAAACTTATACTAAATTATATGTAAAAAGTAATCTCCATTGTATAACTGATATGGGAGAAATAAAATTTTCCACATTGTTGTATGGTTATGTAGCCTTAGACTAATGTATATATATATATATATATATGAACAAGCCATACTTTCAAGCTAACGAGCTGAGCTTTACCAAGTTCTAGCTCGGCTCCTTTACCAAACGGTCTCTAAAATTCGGCTCTTACTCGACTTTTTTTATCAAACGAGCCTAGTCCAAGCTGAGTCACATAAAGAACTACTCTCGAACGACTCTATTCATTTACAGCCCCAACTGCAATACATAAACATACACAATCATTTAGGAAGAGAGTAACGTACCATCAAAGGCTCGACCAGACGCCTCGAGTGCAACTTCATTCAAGGTGTAGCGAGCAGATATTGTATCTTGAGAACTCATTATCGGTGTAGGTCAAAAGCAAATCTGTGGCGTACAAGTTGAGTTTAAGGGAACACTTACTTTTGTGGTCTCGTCTGAAATACTTTGATAAATTCAATTGAAATATTATAATTATTTTCTTTTCAATTATAGTTAATTGTAATTTAAATTTCTGTTGATTAAATAAAATTATGTTATTTTCAATTTATTATTATTGTTAATATATTCAGAAATTATTATTTAATTAGCAACACAATTATACTTATTACAGATATAAATAATAGGCCTAATTTAATCAACATACAATTTTTGAAAAATCTCAAAAAACAACATTTCAATTTTTAATAAAATATATATTATTACTAATTTTATCTCATTTTTATCCTTACTATTTATGAATCTACAGGCATAACAATATACTTAATTTTAAAATGAATGAAACATTCTACAGTAGAAATGAACGATATTTTATCGGATATCAATTTTATCATTTATGGAAGAAAAAATATATTTTAATTAAAGAATTAAATAAAAGGAGTCGAAAATTTTCAAGATTTCCTTTACACCTTTCCAAAACACTAATTTACATTGGGATTTGCTCTCAGTACAAGAAACCTTCTTTTCTTGTAATGAACATGAATTTTTTTATACTGAATTACTGTATTTTGACGATCAAATTATAATCCTAAGGATAATTTATTGCATCTAACATTAATTAAAAATAAGAAGAATTAGTCTTTTATCAATTTAGTCTTAAATTCTCAATTGTTGTCAATTTTATCTTTCAAGATTCTATAAATCGTCAAAAAAGTTTGTTTGTCACATTTTGAACCTTTTGTTCCTTACCTTTCAAGTATACTTTATGCGGACATTATTAAAAACACCGTCAAAACATTTGACCTTTTTTCATTTATTTGATTAATAATTATAGAGAAATTATTTAAGTGACGAATAATGGAATAAGAACATGATGGCTTCATTGCCATTCAACTATGGCTGCCACCTTCATATATTAATATTTTCTGTGTATATTTTTTGTTATAAAAAGATTGTGCCTTATCACTTTGCACCACAATCTCCACTAATTAGAGAAAATTAAATATTACATAATGAATACAAGAATAATTTCTATCCAAGGAGATTGACGTTAATACCATTTAATCCTAAACTTTCTATTTTTGTCACATCCCAAGTTTCATTGAGTCACCAAAAAGGGTTAATTTGTCACATTTTCAAGGATAATTTATATTAAGATAAATTTTACTTCATAGAATTGATGTTACACTACATATTAGTATTTAATCAAACATAATCATGAAATTCAAAACTTACACAATTGAAATAATTCTATTGTCTTTTTTATTTTATTTCAAAAATTATTATTTAGAAATTATGAGCTTTGTCTGTCATTAGAATTTTATAGTAATTTAATTACTGAAAAACCTTTTTTAGTAAATTAATTAAATGATTATTACAATAAGAGTACTATTTCAGTCATTAACAATCAATAAACATATTAAATTATTCAAATGTGTAAAAGTAGAATTTTATAATTGATAGTTGTTAAATAATTAACCTTCATTGAAATATCAATTGTGTTAGATAATCTTTGTCTTGACATAGCATATCCTAATGGTCCAAAATATGATTAGATGGCCTTTTTGATGACTTGAGGAAAGCAAAGGGATAAAATGCTAAACATTGAAACTTTGGGCCTAGTTTGATAAAAAGACATACCTCGGGAGTAATATTGATAATTTCCCTAAATATTTTTATGACATGCAATAATTCACAATATAATAATCACTAAAACAAATTCATAGTTCCAAGAAAATGGCCAGAGTTGTTAGCATCCATCTGAACACACAATCATTGCCACAATGCCAAACTGTGGTTCGAATATATATATATATATATATATATATATATATTTAGACCTGGTTTAATTGCAGTTTATGGTTTTTATTTTCAACTTATTTGCTTAAAAATCGAATAATATTTAATTGCTCAACTTAAAAATGAATTTATTTATTATTTTGATCTGAATAAGTTAGATACATCTATTTTTTTTAAATAAAAAATAAAAAAATTTATTTACGGAAAAGCTTCAACCCAACAAACCAACCCTTCATTCATTGATGAAAAGTTAGCACATCTGTAAAATGGTTTCGCAAAATAGACAACAAAATAAAAACATGCTACCGACTACATATTCTCATCTTGTAGCTCTAAAAAGTTATTTCCATACAAACACTGGTATAAAATGTGCAATCAAATGAGCAAAATCAAATCACAGCAGTGAATAAAACATGGGCAAATAAGCTTAAGCTTTCTATTCGTACGCTAAGCATTGTTACAGCGACAATCATTCGAACATTGTAAGACTCTTGCGGCATTACTTTTGGGTCAATTTTACATCTATAGCTAATAATACATACCAGTGCATAAGCATGTTTCCCGATAAGCATTTGTTCAGCAGGCAAGCGCAAAACAGAGTAACAGCACATATTTTACGGACAAGTAAAAATGAAATCCACGAGCCATCAATTCATGGATTAAGGGAATTATATGTTCCGGCTCCAAATATCCTATACCAGCTATGATTAATGATCAAATACGAGCCATGCTACATTTTTTATACCAAAGTGCAGACACTTCCTGTCTCCGCAATGTCGACAGGTTTTTGAATCTGCGTATGATGTATAAATAAATAGAAAAAGTGCTACCGACCAGACTCACGGGTAGGAAAATACATCAACGGGTAAATCCCTTCTTTTTTTTTTTTTTATTT